>SKCR01004406.1:0-91156 GCA_019454045.1 Zanthoxylum bungeanum
TGACCCTACTATGTTCTGAGCAGTTTTGCATCACCTCTGGAACCAGACTACTTCATACCGATCACCCATACTGCTCAGTGTGGAGTTTGCACAATTACTAGAACCGGTCTAGAGCATATCGGTACTCATACCGGTCAACCTTCTTATTTTACATGCTCTCAGGAACCAGCATGATTCATACCAGTCAGTAATCAGGTTTGTTATTGCCGTTATTGTGGCAGACCGGCCTCTACAGACCGACATATCGGCCTAAGCGTAAATATTATGGACTACTTTCATTTTCTCTATAAATTGAGTCTTTATTTAATTTTTGCCTACTTCTTATATCTTCATATAATTTTCTATAAGGCAAAAAAAAAAGTTTATTAAATCTTCTTTATCATACATTCTTTTCATAATTAAAGGTCACACATCTCACCTTCATACACATTTAGTGAGCTTGAGATACTTGGGTTAGCAACTCACATTTTGAATCTTCTTTACCTTTTGTGAGTACCCAAGGTGTACTTTAATATTCATAAATTAAACACGTATGATCATAAAATCTCTTGTTGAGTGGGTATACTCAAAGGGATAATTTGTGTAAAGGTTGTGAGTAAGCTTAAAGGTTTGAGAGTGAGCCATTGGAAAACTCTTGTGTAAAGGTTTGAAGTGAACCTATGAGACAAAATTCTTGGTTGCGGGTGAGCCACGGAAAACTCGGTGTAAGTTGTGGATTCAACTTAGTGGAAAGCTTCAAGTGCGGCTTGGAAGAGTGGACGTAGGCATTGTTGGCTGAACCACTATAAATCCGGTGTTAATTTCCCTTTCCCTATCTCTTTAATTTATTGCAAGCTTTATATTATAATTCTATATTATTTTGCATAGCTTGTCATTGAGGAAATTAATTGTTTGGGTGTATTAATTGTAGAAATTAGATACTAAGTCTAATTGATAAAGCTAATAGCTTAGTAGCGTAAAATCGGTAAGATATTTTATTTCCGTATATTTAGGTCATTACCTAATTCATCCCCTCTTTGGTATATATAGATTTCTTGTTGTGTGCTTGTAGATAATTTCATTTGGTATCAGAGCAAGATATTCTCAATAAAGACCTAACCATCTGAGAATAGATCATGGCCTCTACAAGCTACGCAACAAATCTTGTCGAGGGATTTTCAACAACTAGACCCCCTCTTCTACATCAGAATTGATTATAGCTATTGGAAGATGCGGATGTTGAAGTACCTTCTTGCCGTTGATGTGCAATCCTTCAAAGTGGTCACTAAAGGTACTGGAATGCCAATTAATAATGATATCAATGATGTGGAGTTTCCTAAGCCGCATTTTGAATGGACCAATGAGGATTTCATGGAAGCCTCCCTAAATACTAAGGCTCTCAACCATCTACTTTGTGTAATCGATATGAGCCAAATCAATAAATTTCCAAAATTTGGAAATGCATATGAATTATGGAAGTCTTTGGAGATTGTCAATAAGGACACTAGCCTAATCAAGGAATCAATGATCAACCGATTTATGTGTGACTAGGATAAATTCAAAATGGAAGCCGAAGAAAATATTGATATATAAAGACCTTGAAATTTGATGATTTGATAGGCAAATTGATAGAATATGAGATGGTGATTGAGAAGGATTTAAGGGAAGAAGAAGAAATGAATAAAAAGAGAATTGCCCTTAAGTCTTTGGTGAAAAGGGGGATAGTGCTAACTCTAGTGATCAAGAAGATGATAGTGATGATGAGTTGGCATATTTGACAAAGAAATTCAAAAATTTCATTAAATCCGAAAAGTCTAAAGAAAACTCTCGGATGGATAAGAATAGGGAAGTTAATTATCCACGAAAACACAAGAAAGATAAAATAATTTGCAATGAGTGTGAAAATCAGGGCCATGTGGTTGTGGATTGCCCTTTGAGAAGATTCAAAGGAAAATTCAAGAAGAAAGCAATGAAGGCAACTTGGAGCGATAGTGACTCTAGCTCATCCGGGGAGGAAAATGATGAGGGCACTAGAAATCTCACTTTCATTGCTATTGATGATCTTATTGAGGTAAGCGATGAAGAAAAGGTACATGATTCCCTTGAATATGATGAATTGCTTGACACATTTAATAAATTGCATGAGTTTTATGACTTGCTTAGAAAGAATCATAAATTGATCAAAAATGAGCATTCATCATTATTATATGATCATGCATCAATTGTTGAGAAAAATGAAATGCATGAAAATGAAATTGCATGCCTAAAAGATGAGAAGCTAAAACTTGAAATGATCATATCTAGCATGCCATCTAGCTCTAGTATATATGATTGCAAATTTATAACGGGTGAAAAATATTGTATTAAATAAAAAGATTGTGGAATTGCATAACATAATTACAAAGTTTACTTTGGGAGAGAACATTTTCAATATGTTGATTGGATCCCAAAAATGCGCTTTTAAAAGAAAATGATTAAGATACAAGTCTTACATCAAAAGGAAATTATTGAAAAATTATTTTGTTAAGGCACCCACTTCTCATACATTTGTCACTTTTGATGAAAATATCATATGTCATGCATACAATAGGAAATGACATAAAATATTTGATGGCATAAACAAAAATGTGAAAGTGAATGCATGGGTTCCCCAAGGAACCAAGACTAAACCCAATGGACCCAAGAAGGTTTGGGCACCAAAATATGCTTGAATGATTTTGTAGGGGAAACTTTGGGAATGGTAAATCAATGAGAAATGCAAAATGATCCCAAAAACAAAAGTGAATGAGGTTAGAGCTCAAAAAGAGAAGAATGTCAAATACAATCCTAAAAAATGAATAAATTTGATGATTGGTGGATTTGTCACTTGGTGACAACGGTAAAAGGTAAAAATTTTGTGCTTACGGAAACATTGGTACCGTTTTCTCCTATTGAGATATATGCCCTAGAGCTTTATGTAATGTAACAGAATTATTTGATATAAAATAAAAGATGCATTGTTCATTTATCAATTGTTTTTTATTTGAATAGCATATTATAAATTATCTTGTTTACCCTTAATTACTTATGTGCCTTCAAACTTAGTGTATGAGTGTCATACACAAGGGGATTTAAGTCTGAAGTTAGTAATCTAAAATAGTCCATAGAGAGCGAACAATGCGAGTATTTTGTTTGTGGTTTATCTATAGTTATTGTCAATTCTATAATTGTATGGCGACCTTGATCCAAGATCGTCCATGTGGTAACATGAGAATGGAGGCACCTTATATGATGTTATCATATAGGACTGGACCCAAATAGAAAAATATTTCTTATAATCTCTGTTAGATAAAGAAATTTATTTCAATCTACTAGATGGTCATTTATGGATTGATCTGAATCCCGAGTGTACTACGAACTTCTGCATGGCAAGCCATGTCCTTTGATTTACAAAGGTGAGGAAATCCCGACCAATAGCTACGTAATTTGGGGACATGGTTTGGTGTGTAGCTAGGGGTGTTTACATAGATATGGAGTTCACTCATTCTTAAGAGAAGTAGAAGACTATCCTCCTTAAGGGTTGATTCGGTACTTGAATGATTAGAGCGCTCAAGTCTTTCTATCACGAATAAAAAGATTAATATTCATAATGGTTACGAATAAATCGTCCATTAGAGAATCAATGGTACTTGAGGTCAAAATAATTAGCGGGATATAACAGACATTTTGACCTGGCTCTGATTATGAGATACTCGTGAAGTGTCAATCTGTATGTAATGACTATATCGATGGACACCAACGTAGTTCGGCTTATATAATATATCTATAGCGATGAAAGTGCAACTTTAGGTTTTTAGTGGAATAACATAAAGTTAATAATTAAGAATATTTAATTAAAGAGTTTAATTAATATTCGGGAATATTGGAGCTCAGAACTGTAGGTCTATTTGGTCATTGTGCTAACTCTATGTACTATAGCAAATCATATCATAACTGGATAGTCCAATTATGAACTCACATGCATAATAATAGATATGTTAAAATTATTAATGTGATTAAAAATTGAAGTCACACTTGAAAACTATATGAAATAAATTTAATATAATGTTTTCATTATTTAATGATTATGAGATAATCATATATATTTATATTTATATTTTGTAAATATTAAATTATATGATAATTTAATTATTATTTTGAATTAAAATATGTATTAATATTTGATATCAATACACATTATTTAAAAATGAGTTACAAAATGTATATTAAGATGGAGGTTAATGACTTCATTATGAAGACAATTAACCATGAATTTTATTGTTACAAAATTTGAAAAGTTTGGCAAAAAATGTCCAAGGGTTTAGGGATATAATGGTAATTTCAATTACAATTATGTTAACCTAAACCCTAGCATATAAAAGCAAAAGTTATTTTGCTTTGTGAATTATTTTTTTCTTTTTACAAACCCAGCCACCTTTTTCTTCTCTTTTCTCTCAAGTGTTGAAAGAAAAACAAAAATAGAAAAAAAAATAGTGTGTGACTTTTAATCTCTAAATTATTTAAGGAATAATTTTATAAACATAACCCACTCTATATTTTGTTGGTAACGAGTCATAGCACAAAGGATCATTTGGTGTTGAAACAATTCTTTATTATGCATTTCCATAGCACTCACGGATGTGAGCAGAAAATTCTGCTCATTGCTGCCACTTTTATAAGTCATTTGTGAGTTTTTTTAGTGATAATTTTGCCTAGAAAATTTGGGAATATAAAAGGGTGTTTTATGGAAGTTTTGGGGATGTTTTGGAGTGATTAAATTGTCCAAAATAATGGCAGAAAAATAAGCAAACAACCAGCAGAAAACAGTTACTTCTGCGCACGTAAAATTGAGTTACGTTTTAGCCGCACATAAACTTTACATATGTGCAAAACATAACTCAACAGCAGTTACCATTCCATGGAGTAATTTTTGAAGACCAACGGATGTCTTGGTAACACGTTAGACTTGCATAATTGTTTTAGGAAAAATAAGAGCTCGGTCAATGAAATTTTATTTTTATGTTATATGTATGTTTAATTCGAAATGTTTGAATAAAATTCCATATAGCTTAGGGTGCATACTCTTGTATTTTCACATGCTATAACACGTTAGACATGCATAATTGTTCTAAGTCATAAAATTTGATTTTATGAAATTTAAAGAAGTTAAATTAGTAGATGTTGTACATGAAAATAAATTAATTAGATTAATTATTTTAATAATTTAAAATTAGAAATTCGAATTTAATATATATATATATATGAGCTTTATAAGTGCATTATATTTTCCCTTAGTATATCGGATGTAAACCCAAACATAAATTCCATAGCCGATTCTGAATGGATGGTAGTGTGGTCTGCACTCGGGACACAATTCCACATACCATTGAAATTTATAAGACGCTTATATTAATCAAATGGTTTAATTAAAATTTTTGTCCCTTATTTGAATTTCTAATTTTAAACTTGTTAGTGAGGTAGAAATTTTAAGAGTTAAAATTAATTAGGTCACTAAACTAAACTTAATTAAATTAGTTTAATTAAGGAAAATATTAGTTGAAATAATAAGAATTAGCGAATAAAATTTTAAAAGTTAAAATTGGATTAATCACTAATTTTGCACTAGTGTAAAGTTGAGTTATGTTTTAGTCGCGCATAAACTTGCAGACACTAGGAAATTAAAATTTTAGATATTTTAAGTAGAAACCATTAATTTTAAAATGGTGAGTGGGAGATGAATATACTACAATATATCTCGCGATCCCCGTTATTAGTATGAAAATGTAAGATTCAAAAGGCGCCTCAAGACGACTTTATTTTCATCCCCCTACAGATGGTGTCTATTTTGGGTCAAAATCAAGTTTGGATTCCGAGAGGATATGAATTCTAGTTGTATCTGGTGAACTAACCTACCCTACGACGAAATTTCACTTGTTAAGTCCAAGGATTCCAAAACAACGGGTTACACTCGCAATGGAATGATAAAATGTTAATCGAAGTTCCTTGATAAAATCTTTAACATCCTCGATCTAGGAGATGCTACCAGTAGGGAATAGGTCGTACTATCCCCTGAGCCACTGACTTTTTTACTGTGAACAACACTGATACTCTTTCTCAATCCAAAATTTTATATATGGGACCGTTGCCCAAACTTGACCACATGATATGCAAGTTCAACATTAATAATTGTATACTCAATAACACTTACTTTTATATTTTTATTGATATACATTTTAACCTTATACAACGTCTAATACTAATAACTGTAACATGACTTCTCTCTGACTCTAACTGGACTCTCATTCTCTTACTTGACCTGGTGGACTCTATACCCTTGTGACTGTCATCAGTATCAATCCTCCTGAGCTCGTCCTTCGAGTAATCCTGCAAAATAAAGAAACTGGGAGTGGGGGGTTATATCGTTGGAATGATCTAAGTGAGTGGACGATTAAAACAAAACTGATGTTTTTATAAGAACTTTTGGTTATAAAACCAGATCTGTCACCAGAAAAGCCATATTTTTCTGAAAACACTTTTCTTACTTCAAAACCCCACTTTTCTGCAAAAATTATCTGTAAAAACTATAATGTCCACAAACTATGAATCTTTTCTATAAAACTAATTTTCTTTCTAAAAATCTTTTATAAAGTGTTTTTTTTTTTTTTTTTTTGTTTTTTTTTTTTCTGAAAACTGCATTTCTGAAAAACATTTATCTCTGAAAATCTGTCACTGAAATTTGTCTCTAAAAACCTGATGTATGGGGGCGTTACGTATTGTCGTCCCCTCATACGCCTAATTAGAGCTAGGAGTGGAAATCCATGACATTGGGGCATTACGTATCGCCGTCCCCCAAAGCATGCCACTACCTGTCTCTGAAACTAGTGGTCTTGGAGTGTTACATATCGTCGTCCCCCAAGCCACTAAACTAGAACTGGGGGTGCGGATCTATGCTACCCTCCAAGCTCTGAATCTATGATCTAGGGGCATCTGTCATCCCTAGTCCTAATCTATGACCTTGGGGCGTTACGTATCGCCTTCCCCCAGTCCTCTACATGTGCACATGTCATCCGTCAATTCCATAAGTTACATGCTGAGGTGGGTTTTTTCCCCATGCCACCAAAAATCTCAAATCCATATCATAATGTTAAAACCATGATTTCTCAAGACATTCTCATTATAAAGCTACTGAAATAAATTTGGCTAACGACATATTGTGCGTAAAAGTAAGTTTTAATAAAAAACAATATAATTGAAAAATCAACTTAGAAAGAGAGTGTCCACTCACTAGTTTAGAATCTGGCTGGTATTGTTTACTCTGCCGAAGGAAATTATGGTTCTTGCGATGATCCATAATTGATAAACTAGATTAGAAAATGGAATGAGAAACATATTACAAAATCATGCTAAATTTATCTATTTAAATACTTGCCATCATTTCCATGCATATCATGGGTATACCACGATGTAATGTAATTATATGAGTTGATACGAGACCCTTAGGGTGGCCTCTAACATGCTAGGGTGAAATTGAGATGAATAAAAATTATTTTGGGAAATTCTGACCTCGCGTCGCGATGCAGGGCCTTGCAAGTCGCGACACGCATAATTCTAGAAATGCATAGATGAAATTTTCCAATTCGCCTCGGGACACAAGTCTTTGCACGTCATGACGAGAACAATCTAGAAATGATTCTACCCAGTGCGCGTCGCGAAACCGACCCATTTTCCAGGATCTTATACTTGCTTTCTAAAGTCTATCTTGCCCCAAAAGCACCACCAACACTTCTATATCAAAATTATTGCACAAACCAATATATTGAACTTCAAATTCCCATATTCTACATCAATTTATCATCCTCAAATAATTCTTTAATCTCAATATCGTTGTTTTTGACTTTCAAATAACCCTTAAGACTTTCAAAATTTGGGTACTTAACTTTACAATCAATTTTTTTTACTTACCAATCACCAATATGCAACCCCTAACATGTCAATATCTCTATTCTATCATCATGCTTTCAAAATCTTACAATCCAAATTTTGGGCCAAGTTTCTTTACCTTCTTCTTTTGATTTCCTTCACTCTCCAAGCTCTCAATTGTTGCCCATCTTCTTCTTAATTATGGAGATTGGTATCCTCTCTTCTTTGCTTCTTCTTCCCTCTTCTCTCTTTCTTCTTTTTCCTCTCTTCCTCTTCTTCTTCTTCTTCTTCTTCTTCTTCTTTCTCTCCTCCTTACGTTTTTCTCTCTTTCTCTACCAATTAGAGATTAATGAATAATGTCCTTTATATAATGGGGCTATTTGGCTAATTTACAAACTTTTAAAATAGAAAAATTTAGAATTCTTGAGATAGTTTGAGATTTTTCTAGATGGGTCCACAAATCACTATTCATCTAGATTTTTGATATGCATTTGAACCTGTTTCTGTTTCGTTTTTGGAAAAACATTTTTTATAAATTTTCTATGAGAAAAGTATTATTATAGGAGTCTGCTTATCTCCATTTGTTCAATACAGAATTTGTAGGTCTCGATCTCAGATTTCCGGCGATATAAAATTCATAAGAATCGGAGTTCGTATGAGAAAGTGACGAGCCAAATACCCTGAGCTGTCCGGAGTACAACATCGTACTATCTAGTATCGAAATTTTCGAAGATTTAGCCGAATATTCTCCAAAGTCATTTCATGAGGGTATATGTGTCCAAACATGATTTATATTATGTGACACTCGTCCCACGATGTAATAGTAGTTGAGATTCCCGGTCATTAAAAATTCTCCCCCCTTAAATAGGATTCGTCTTCGAATCCTTTCTAATAGTGAGCTTGATACAGCAACTTCTGGGAATTTCTTGGCTTGATATACCTTACTTGGTTTACACAGGTGAAAGCTTAATTCCTTGAAGTTCTCTTGAGAACCCTTTATTCTTATATTGAAAAGTAGAAATATATAACTTTATTTCTTAAGGTCTGAACTCTTGTTCTTCTTGAACTGGTATCGAGGAGTTACTTTTTTCTATCTGACACTCTATGATTGTCTTTTAATTATTTCTTTCTTTCCTTTAAGGCTTAATACTTCTATGACTTCTTGGATAATTATTCATTCTATATTTGTCTTCACAAAAGTATATTCAACTTGTAGAATCCCAAATGATCTTGTTACATTTATGCTAATATGGGTCTATCCACGGTTTTTCTATAAGAATTGCTTATTTCCATCTCTTATTTCTCTTGCTAGGTTATTACCAACTCTTAGATATCGCTTGGCTTCTGCGATTTCTTGCAGTTATCATATCCCTATTATACTTTGTACCACAGTCAATAACTTTTTGCTTTCCTTGGTCTTAGGTATACTTCAAGTTCCTCACTTCCTTTATATAGTATAACTCCCTTAATGGTCTTACTGAGTGTATCCTCAATCTCTTCTTATCCAACTACTGGTGATTTTGCTTCTTAACATTAGGTTTCTCCACGTTCCACTATAACTTGAAACAAAAATATACAAATATACCCCTTTGTTGCTAATAGAAACAATCGTCCCAATGCATTTCCAATTCTACTTGATCAGTTTGAGCTAGGCATTTATTCTCTTAGTTTGACTACTCAACTGTCTATTTCCTTATTACTAACTTCCAATTACTTACGGGCTTCAACCTCTCATATATTCACATATTTAGTTTCTTTGGGCATCTCTATATTGTTCCTTAATAATTACATTCCTTGTAATATTCTTTTCTTATTACAATCTTATTTCGACAAATATAAAATCTGCTATCCCGTAGTACTATTAATCTTAACTTTGTAAAGTTTATTTTTGTATTTGTGTACCTTTGTCATCATCTATATATATCTTTTCCATTGTCATTTTACTAGGACAGTCATATCTCTAAGTATTTTACTTGTCTTTTATCTTCTTTTCTGCTTTATTCTATACTTGGGATTCCTGCAGTCTATGTCTCTATTTTCTGACCAGAAGGATATCATCTCCTGCATGTCTCTAGCCATGTCTAATGCTATTCTTTTGTATTCATGTTTCTACTAAACTATTACTTTACCTCTTCATCATTCCAACTAGACAATTTCTATTTTAAATCTCTCACTTAGAGCTATTTTCCTTTTCTATTATGCTCTTGTATTGTATTCAAAGATTTTATGTTTCGGTCTCATTCCATTATGCATTCACTTGTACCTATGAGTGTTTTAAGGAGAACTTCGAGGTCCATCTTTATCGATGTTGTTTGACGGGGGTTGGGAATGTGGGGTTTATCCTATAGTTTTTCGGTTGCGGTGTTCTCACTAGTTACCTGTGCTACAATTGCGCGTGCCGTTTATCTATGAGTTTAGGACTCTCTTCTCTGCATATCTAGTGTTAGCTCCTAGACTTACGTACTTCTTCTAAAAAAAATCTGAATTATCTCCTTCAACATTACTAATAATTTCCCTCTGGCTATGGGCTATACTACTTCTTACTGGGAACCTCCATAAGGCTCATGCTCTCTGAAACTCCTACCGTATTTCCACTATTATTCTTCCTTTCTAAGTTTTACTATGTTATTTGAATTTCATCCTTATCTCGATTTCTTGATTCTCTTAAGTCCTCATTTTCTTAGAAACTCCATATCTTAACATAGTTTATGGCATAGCTACCGATCATTTGGTTTGGGTATTATACTTTTACTAATCCTATATAAGTTGGGTGTCTAAGCTATAGAAGACTCTGTATAAGTCGGGTATCTCACTTATGCGTTGCTTACTCTGATTCCTTACTCTTTCGGACTTTTACTTCTTGGAGGTTATCTGTTTTACTGTTCAACTACCTTACTATCTCGTAATTTGCCCATCCTGTCCCACTTCATTCCTTACTTATTCAAATCCTTGATGAGCTCTAAATTGAGGGGTATACATATACTTCCCACTTCTGGTCGGGTGTCTATATACTTATAAGAGTAAGGGTTACTGGAAGGAAGAACTATCGTTCGCTCTGTCGAGACCTGAATCGATTACTTCATGTCTCAGGGTTCCAAAACTTTTCTTATCCATTCTGTGGTCTCCATTTACATTATTTTCCTTATGCTACTTTACTTATATCACCATAAGTACATAATTCCCTTATCACTTTTTATTCCCTTCTTACTATTTTCATATTCCATCTTTTGGTTATAAACCATGCTACTGAGCCTAGTGGTGGTTCATTTTTCTGGCTGCTTTTTAGATTTCTGCTCTCTGCTTTAGCTATAAGCCACAACTTTACTATATAATCTTCATGTCCGCACTGGTACTCTTTGTTAAATCATGAGTCTCTCCTATCTTATAAGTCTGTCCTTTTGAACTTACGTGGACTTCTACTAGTGTTGATCTGAACTATGGATTTCTTCCTAGTACTGATATCTTGCCAACTTTGACTTATGTCAGATTCTTTCTCTTTTACCCTTAAAACCTCATTGGTTCCTTTCTTGAGATCTATTGTCCTTGTCTTAAACTACAGTATTACAAGTATTGGGCTTTCTTTATGGTTACCTTTACCTAAGTTGGTAAAGAATTGGGGAGGAATCCACATATCAATAGATATCAGCCTTCTTATTCTAATACTATAGATCCTGATAGGGTATATTATTTATGCGATATAAGTATGAGATTGGCTCTGTCGGGGAAGTTTCCTTAATCGGTATAACTGAGGGATGAAAATCTAGATAGGTCAGGGCTTAGTCTATTAGATTCTTAGGTTTAAACAACTAAGCATTTCCACTAATGACCTCCATTTATCTCCTTACGGGCCTGAATTTGAAAATCTGGAATTCTCTAAATCCTTTTTGGCACCTCGTATTCATTGGAACTACCGTATCTATTTCTGATTTCTTTCATCTCGTATGCTTCTTATTATTCTTTGATATTCAGAGTACTTACTATTTATACGAGATATTCATAGTCTATAGGTTTGGCTTAAAGGAACATTCTAAGGAAGAAAAGATTCTTATAGAAGAGAAGAAAACTTATATAGATCTATTTGGCATTCTTACTCTTACTCAGGCTTGCTATATTCCTTTTACTGCTATAGGTTCTAGTATTCTCTTTATCCTATATTTCTGTATTTTTCCCACTTACTGTCTCTGGTTACTTGTGATGGAGTTGGTGCTTGGAGTGCTAATCCGAATTGTATATTTTATCATTTATTAATAAAATAACTATATTTTTCATTTCAAACCTCATTAATGGTATTGTCATTATGCGTATTAGATTGATGTATAGATATGCTGAGAATGACATCGACCTTAGAATAGTCTTGACACTAGGTGTAAACTATTCTTAAAGTAAATATTCATAGTCGTTGGTTTTGGAATACGGTCGAATTCCTATAACCTAGAAGACTAGCACATGTCGTATATTGGAATTGGAGTTCCAATGGTTTAACCGGATGTACCATGAGTTTTGGAAACTCGTATAGACATGTGGGTATTCGTTGAAGTGAATACTGAATGACTCACATGCGATTCCTAATAGTTGGAAGTACACACCACCATCAATAGGAATCTCCTCGAGTCGAGTAGCATATGTAATCCTTTGACTATAGGATATCATTTATTTTGTGTGAGATCCTCCACACTTTGATGTCATTTCAATGCATATCATGTGTTCCATGCATATCATGGGTACACCATGATGTAATGTATTTATACGAGTTGATACGAGACCCTTAGGGTGAAGCTGAGATGAATAAAAATTATTTTGGAGAAATTCTGACTTCGTGTCGTGACGCAGGGTCTTGCACGCCGTGACGCGCAGAATTCCAGAAATGCATACATAAAATTTTCCAGTTCGCGTCGTGACGCGAGCCTTTGGCCATCGCGATGCCAGCATATTTTCCAGGATTCTATACTTGCTTTCTATAGTCTATTTTGCCCCAAAAGCACCACCAACACTTCTATATCAAAATTATTGCACAGACCAATCAATTGAACTTCAAATTCACATATTCTACATCAAGTTATCATCCTCAAATAATTTGTTAATCTCATTATCCTTGTTTTTGACTAAACCCTTAAGACTTTCAAAATTTGGGTACTTAACTTTACAATCAATTTCTTTACTTACCAATCACCAATATGCAATCCCTAACATGCCAATATCGCCATTCTTTCATCATGCTTTCAAAATCTTACAGTCCAAGTTTTGGTTTAAGTTTTTTTACCTTCTTCTTTTTGATTTCCTTCACTCTCCAAGCTCTCAATTGTTGCCCATCTTCTTCTTAACTTATGGAGATTGGTATTTTCCTTCTCTTCTTTGCTTATTCTTACCTCTTCTCTATTTCTTCTTCTTCTTCTTCTTCTTCTTCTTCTTCTTCTTCTTCTTCTTCTTCTTCTTCTTCTTCTTCTTCTTCTTATTCTTCTTCTTCTTCTTCTCTTATTCTTCTTCTTCTATCCTCCTTATGTTTTTCTCTCTTTCTCTACCAATTAAGGATTAAGGAATAATGTCTTTTATATAATGGGGCTATTTGGCTAATTTACAAACTTTTAAAATAGAAAAATTTAGAATTCTTGAGATAGTTTGAGAATTTTCAAGATGGGTCCACGAATCACTATTCATCCAAATTTTTGATATATATTTTTAACCTATTTCTACTTCGATTTTGGAAACATGTTCAACGCAGAAGTTGTAGGTCTCGATCTCAGATTTCTGGTGATATAAAATTCATAAAAATCGGAGTTTGTATGAGAATGTTACGACCCAAATATCATGAGCTGTCCGGAGTAGAATATCGTACCATCTAATATTGGAATTTTCAAAGATTTAGCCAAATGTTTTCCAAAGTCATTTCATGTGGGTATATGTGTCCAAACATGATTTATATTATATGAAACTTGTCCCAAGATGTAACAAAAGTTGAGATTTCCAGTCGTTACAAAATCAAACGGTGGTTGGTTAATATAGAAATAAGAGTTATTCCCGCATATATTAATCAATTGAGATTGTCTCAATCTATCATGCAAATACTTGACCTACCCTATGACGACACTTATTTGTGGGATGATATATTTTTGTGGCATAGTAATTATTTTTAGGTTTCTAATTTATTATACATGGTATATGCATCATGTTTAATTGTATGCCTAAATATTTTGATGACTTTGATATGCGATGAATGAATATTAAAATGCATGCTTGTTTTATCTTTAGCCATGATATCTCAGATCATACATATTCTTTTAAATGATAAATTAACAAGAGAAAACTATGTAAAATGGAAAAGTAACATAAACGCCATCTTGGTCTGTGAAGACCTTAAGTTTGTCCTAACGAAGGAATTCCTGAGCTGGTCAGAAATTCTGGCCAAACTGTGCATAATGCCTACCAAAAATAGGTCTCGGCCAATGAGAAAGCCTATTGCTGTTTGTTAGCAAGGATGTATGAGGTTCTTTTTGAAAAGCATGAGCCAATGGCTATAATGTCTTTGATGATGGAGTCATTGCAGGGCATGTTTGTGCAGCCTTTAGAGCGACAACGTCACGAGGCTTTGGTCTCAGCGATGACCATAAGGATGAAGGAAGGGACATCGGTCTGAGAGTAAGTCTTAAGGATGAAGACTTTTCTCAACAAGGCCGAAACTCATGGAGTTCATATTAACGAGTGTAGCCAGATGACCATGATCATAAAAAGCAACAATGTTATAAACAAGCCGACTTTTACTTTGACTTAGCTGCTTAATGAGCTCACCCATTACGAGGACGAGTCCATGCTGGTGGATCCTCGTATGCCTAGTGGAGAGGAAAATATTGCTGAATCTTCCAAATCTGCAAAGAAGAAGAAGAAATGCATTGACAATACTAATGCAAAGCCAATGAAAAAGAACAAGAGAAGCTCCAAAGATGCCAAGCCTAAAGGAAAGTGTTTCCATTGCAACAAGGATGGGCATTGAAAAAATAACTTTCATAAATACCTTGCTGAACTGAAAGAGAAGAAGGCCACAAGTAAATACGATTTACTTGTCTTTGAGTCTCTATTAGTGGAGGATGATAAATCCACATGGATTATTGATTCTATAGCTACTAACCATGTTTTTTCTTCTTTGCAGCTACTTGACTGATAGAGGGACCTTGCTGAAGGTGACTATACCATGAGGGTCAGGACATGGGATGTCATTTCAGCTAGAGCAGTTTCAAGTTTAAATTTTTTAAATAATAGTTATTTACATTTGAACAATATGTTATTTATTCCTGATTTTCATAGAAATTTGATTTATGTTTCTAAACTTTTGGATGATATTCTTTCTATTTCATTTAATAATAATTTAGTTATTATTGCTAGAAATGGATTAACTATATGCACATGAAATTCAGAAAATATCTTATATATTATAAGGCCGTTAACATATAGTTCCTACTCAACACTGAACCATTTAAGGTTGAAAAACCTAAAACAACGCGACAAAAGATTTCTCACGATGACACATATCTGCGGCATCTTAGAATTGTCATACTAGCCTTGACCAAATAGATATGTTGATAAAGAACAGAGCTTTAAACTAGTTAGAGCTTGGTACTTTACCAGTCTGCGAAACTTGTCTAAAAGGAAAAATGACTAAGAGACCTTTTAGTGGAAAAGGTATAAGAGCTAGTCAACCACTTGAGCTAATATATTCGGAAGTTTGCGGACCAATGAATGTAAGAGCTCGAGGTGGTTATAGATACTTCGTCACATTTATTGATGATTATTCGAGATATGGGTACGTTTGCCTGATGTAGCACAAGTCAGATACCATTGAAAAGTTCAAAGAGTATCGTGTTGAGGTTGAGAACAAATTGGGTAAGACGATCAAAACTTTATGATCGGATCATGAAAGAGAATACCTTGATAGTGATTTCGAGGAATCCTTGGTTGAGCATGGGGTAATATGGCAGCTCACAGCACCTGGAACACCACAGCAGAATGGTGTTACAGAGAGGAGAAATCAGACCCTAGTAGACATGATAAGATCTATGTTTAGTTACAGTTCACTGCCTAGTTTATTCTAGGGACATGCATTGCAAACAGCGATGTATACCCTAGCCACTTTTCTTTTCTCTTTTCTCTCAAGTGTTGAAAGAAAAATAAAAAATAAAAAATAAATTGTGTGTGACTTTTAATCTCTAAACTGTTTAGCGAATAATTTTGGTAACGAGTCATAGTATTAAAGATCATTTGGTGTTGAAACAAATTCTTCATTCTTCATTTCCATAGCCCTCACGGCAGTGAACAGAGAATTCTGCTCACTACCGCCACGTTTAAAAGTCATTTGTGAGTTGTTTTGTGGTAATTTTACTCAGAAATTATAGGAACAAAAAGTGGTATTTTGTGGACGTTTTACGGTTGTTATGGAGCGATTATATTGTCCAAAACAGTGGCAGAAAAATCAACAAATAGTCAGCACAAAATAGTGAGCTGTGCGCATATAAAGGGAGTTTCCGGTGTGTAAAACAGTACAGTTTTTGGACTGCTGTTCCGGGGTTGGAAAAATCATTAAAAACATAAGCAAAATAAGTCCAAAGAGGCTGGACAGTTTCGGCGAAGAAGGGGAAAAGATAGAAAAAATTTTTGAAGGTCGATCTCGGTGCCTAACACGCCTCCGCTGTGCGGGAAATCTTTTCCTACACCTCCAACTTATATAAGTATGCCAATTCTAATTGGACTTGATTGTAGAACATGTTATTGATTAGGCAATTTGAATTTCATTTGGTATCAACCTATGTTTTATCATATCATAATCTTATTTGGTATCAATTGATATCACATTGGACTTATTGATTTATATGATATATGTGATCCTTTTGTATTAATAATTTTGATATGTCTTGCCATCGATTATTATTGGTTGAAATGAAATACATGTATATTGGTATAATTTAAGTGATTTTGATGATCTATGCATGATTTTTAAATTACATGGCAAAGAGGAGAAAATGCTAAATGTGCATGCGCATTAGCGGACATTATAAAAAGATGTCGAAGTATTTTGGTGGTGAGAGCAATGGATGTGAATACTAGTGCTTATTGAAAAAAATTTTGTGTGGTCTTAGATTATGACTCTCTTTGTAAATGAGTTGATAATTTAAGTTTCTAAGTAATGAACACTAAAAAGTGCACATTTATTAAAATAAAAATTAATCATTTTACACTTATAGTTTCATTAATCCCCTTAATTTAGCACATTTGTTAAATAATAATTATATTTATGTTTATTGTGATTTTTATCTTTTATGTAGGTGAAATAATACTTTGGATGCATAACTAGAAAAATGGACTTGACATTTGGATTTTGGAGGCCGGAAACTTAATAGGGTGTTCTAATAGTGTACAACTTCAGAAATTCCAACCCTGCGCAATATTCATATTTTGGCCATAACTTTTTACTCCAATATCGGATTGAGGCGATTCCAGTTCCAGATAAACGAATACTCAAATATCTACAACTTTACTGTTGGCAAGAGTTTCTAATTCTGAAGTTATCAAGGCCAAAATTGATGAAATATCTAAAGTGTATTATATATAATTATTAAAAAAACACAAACAAACAAGAAAAGACAAAAAATATAAATACAAATAAAATAAGATAAAATTACTCCACCTTTCCCCCGAAAGGTGGAGGATTTGTCAAAGCATGCAAATAAATTTGCATACTTTGGCAAACATGTAAAGACAAAAAAAAAAAAGAAAAAAAAAATGAAAAATGAGTGATTTTTTTCAAATTACAAGTGAGAGGTGTCGAGCACCTCTATAAACAGAGGTGCTCAACACCTTAGAGAGGCATCAAAATTTCCACAGGTCTTTCTGATACTTTGTGGGATAAGCTCTTGTGTGTATTTTTTTCCTTTTGTAATTTATTTTTATTTTATTAATAAAATTATGAGTGTTTTTATTTATATCTTATTCTGCTAATTTTTATCATGTTGGGGTAAATGGTGAAATTCTTGGTATGAAAATATATGTAATTTTTATTTATATTATAATTTATAAATTGTGATAATTTCTCAAATAAAATTCACACTCTGTCTAGTTTATTTAGGACTCTTAAATAGCTGTAGACATTCCTCGATTGACATAGATAATACTTGAATCCTATAAATGAGAGAGAATGGACTATCAAAGATCTGGATTAATTATTGACAAATTTTGCTACCGCCTATATGGCTGGTTTTATATATTTGGCATAATTGAGTACCTAATTAGACTTGTTATAGACAAATGATATCACCGCCTTTATGACTGGCTTTATAGGTTTTGGCATATTTAATATCTTGGTAGGACTAATTATCGACATGACGGATCACATGTGTTGACATAATTAATACCTGATAATTATGAAATAAATTGATTGAGAAATAATTATAATTTATATTTTATAAAAGTAAAGATTATTTTATATTTGAAATATCAAGAGTGGATCACATAACCACACTATTTTATTTTATTGTTTTTTATTTTATTAGTTGAATTATTATTTTATCTTTTTAAATTTATTCCCTGTGGATCGATCCCAGACTTACCGAGTTATTTTATTACTTCGACACTCTTATACTTGAGAGTAAGGAACCATTTTTGAGCGTGTCACTAAGCTCATAGGACATATGCACATTTATATAGATGCATTAGGGTCATGTGTAAAATATTTTCAACTTTCGAATCCTGTATTTTCTGCACTGAGATGGGCATACCGGTCTCCCACAGCGGCATACCGGTGACTCTGCTCTACTTTGAGCAATTTTTCATTGCCTCTGGAACCGGGCTACTTCATACCGGTCCCTCATACCGGTCAGTGTGGAGTTTGCACAGTTACTGGAATTGGTCTAGAGCATATCGACATTCATACCGGTCAACCTTCTTATTTTACATGCTCTGTAGAATCGGTATAATCCATACCGGTCAGTAATTCGGTTTGTTGTTGCACTTATCTGTATCAAAGGGTAATATTTTATAGCTATTATTGTGACAGACCGGTACACTGACCTCTGCAGACTGGCATATCGGCCTCAGTGCGAACAATAGGGATCGCTTTCATTTTCTCTATAAATTAAGTCTCTATTTCATTTTTGTCTACTTCTTGCACATTCATATAATTTTCTCTAAGGCAAACATTGAGAGTTTACTAAATCTTCTTTATTATACACTCTCTTCATAATTCAAGCTCACACACCTCACATTCATACACATTTAGTGAGCTTAAAATATTTGGGTTAGCAATTCACATCTTGAATCTTCTTACCTTTTGTGAGTATCCAAGGTGTACTTTAATCTTTTTATCTTAAATACTTGTGGTTGAAAAATATCTTGTTAAAAAAATACCTTTTGCTTTCATTATTTTTGTATAAAAAGGGAAATAAAAATTAATCACGAAGTACCGGTATTTTAAGTTAAAAAAATATTTTTAACACATAATATGATATTTTTTGTTTAAATTTGTTACCATTTTATCACTATTTTATACATTTATCATTTTTCAAATCAATAGGCTTTTTTTCACTACTATTTCTTAAACAATAAATAAATTAATAAATAAATAAAAGTCTATGAAAAACAGTTCAGGACAAGACATAAAAAAAATCATAATAAGGTGAAACAAAATACATAATAATTTGGCTTTTTTTATCGACGGCGACTTGTTAAGTTGGCCCTTTGGATGATCCATTTTTTAGACAGTCGAGTTGCCCAATCTTGCGTTGAATAATTCAATCTTCCTGTCGTTCAGAGGTTGCACTGGCCTTGAGTTGAAGTAGCAATCTGAGCACAATGGTTTCCTTAGAGCCATTACTTGTCCCTTCGTTATTGATCTCACCTGCACATTTTTCAAATTAACACAAAAAGCTGGAACTATCACACACTCGTTACAAAAAAATAGATACCTCGCTAAGTACGGTCCAGATGACGTTTTCGGAGCATGGAGGAGTAGTTAAAGAACCCTTGTATCTGTAGAATTTGTGGGTAGCTTGCTTCACGTATTTGCAATCCACGATACCAACAGGAACATTTGAAGTCTTTGGTTTGCTTTTGCAGCTCTCGTGGTTCAGCTTAGGCAAGTAAGGCATTAACTGCATTTTTATAGTGATATATATATATATATATATATATATATATATATATATATATATATATGTATAACAAGTCATCTTAATAAATTTATAAGGTCTTTACTTACAAAAATAATAATAAAGAAAACACATGATTATATTATGGAGAATGAAAGTGATTTATACGTTACGTACCCGACCAACGAGAGGATTTGGTTCACCATATTTGTAGAGGATTCCCACTACTGCGATTTCCAGTTCATCAGACTCATGGACAAGATGGAGCTCAGCAGCTAACCTGTTAATTGAAAGTATGATATTTAGTTTCTTAATTAAGATAAGGAGACAATCTATCATTATCACGAACCCCAGAGGATACCTGTTTCCATTAATTTGGTGCTCAGAAGGAGCATGCCAATGTGCTTGTTTAAAGTGATATTTCGTTTCATCTATGGTCAACTCTCCAGCCTTTTCCTCATAATGTATCTGCAATCCCATATTTTACAAGAAACCAACATCACAAAAATATATCTACATACATACTGAGTGTTTTTAAAATCTACAACAAAAGTAACAACTATTGTGAATATTAATTTTCAGACACGAACCCCGACAACGTAGCCGGAATTAATTAGAGTAGCATTTGCATCAGAGTAATCTTTGATTAATGGTGTCAACTTTTCGTTGAGGATAGTTTGGTTTGTAATGATGTTCACTGGAGACTGAGTTTTTCCTGTTGAGCATTGTGCAAAATTTGGAGATAATTGTCCCCAGTTCTTAGGGCCGTTTGATCCTGTGTAACTAAATCTCACTTCAGCAACCCCTGCTTAAAAATAAAATAAAATAATTTTGAACATATTAGTTAAAGGTCCATATTTTTTAAAATACAGATTAAGACTATGACCATATAATATTATGTAAATAAAAATAAAAGTTCCTCAACTATATGATGTGAGCGGGAAATGAATCTCAAATTTATCGAAAAAAGAGAAGAAAGAAAGAAAAGGATCATACCCTCCTCGACCACAGCCGAAACGACGTTGAAAAGCAATGAAAGGCCAAGGACGATGGAGATTGAGGGGGCCATTTCTATTATTCAAATAAAAGTTTCAGCTATGGAAATGCGAAATGTTGGTAAAAAGCTCTGTTAATAGGGCTTCAAACTCGAGATAATGCATCTATACTTAGACAACTATTGTTTTAGGAAGCTTTGAAATTGCCTTTGGCTTCGGAATCCCTTATGACTCTCACTTTTTATACACGTTTTTGGTGTTCTTTCGATACATATTGCTAAAGCTAATTTAGAGGGTTGATTGTTGTTTCCACTTACTAAAAAAAACCAATAGAAGTTAGTTAATAATGCATAATTTTCTAAACCAATAAAAGCAAAATTGAGAGCAAAAAACAGTGTTTAGCTATAATTTAACAATATTTAATCTATTTTTACAATGTTGTTTAGTCATAAATTTACGTTTTAAAATGTACGGACATCCAAAAATGAAAAAAAAATTCTACATGGTAAAATATATTTATACGTTGCAACCATTGAACGAAGACTTTCTCATTTATTAATTTTGTGGCAGAGAGATTATATCTAGAGAGAGTTTTGTTTGTCATAATATAGTTGATAAGGGAAAAGATATATAGCTTCATTTGACCAAAAACTAATCTATAGGAAATTAATATTTGTTGTCAAATTGGTATAATATAAAAACAGCTTATCAATGTAAGATGTTATATGAATAACATAAATACATGTTGATTTATAGGGGATCGACATATTCGGACAAGTTGTCGGGTTCGATCTTCCCGAAAAGATAGCGGTGGTCGAGGGGGTAGCACCCCTCGTGGGGCTCGGGGGCAATACCCCAAAAAGGTAAACGAAATTCAAATGTAAAGTTAACCGAAATAACTCATTTCATGCAACAAAAGACATTTTGCATTCCATTGTCGCGACAATGAATATTCATTGGCGCGACAATGAGAAGTAAAGATATAAAGATGCATTCTGGCTAATATTATCGTGACAATGATTACTCATTGGCGTGACAATGAGACGCTGATGGAAAAAGGGCTATCTGACTTATATTGTCACGCCAATAGTAACTCATTGTCACGTCAATAAGAAGTTCGTGCATATTGCGTGACAATGTCTTGTCATTGGCGCAACAATGAAATATTGTTACAAAAAAACATGAATAAAAGATATGTCTTTTGGAGGCAAATTTGGATTGTCTATATATAGGGCACAAAAGTTGATCATACGATATAATAACTTTCATATAAAAAGATCTCAAGTAGAGATTCAACAAGTATTGTGTTAAATTTCTAAGTTTTATTGTATTTTAGAGTGAATTTGCCTACAACCCTTGCAACACATAGGGTTGAAATCACCTACAAGCGCACAACCAATGATAATCTCGATAACCGAGAGAGGGGGATGTATTGGGTTATGGCCTAATATTGCGGAAATATAAATCTTTTTGATTTTACGCTACTAACACTACAACAAAATTAACTTTTAGTGGCGAAAATTTTCGCCACTAAAAGCTATAATTTCGCCACTAAAACTATTAGTGGCGAAATATAATTTCACCACTAAAAGTACGACACAAAAGGTATTAGTGGCGAAAATTTAATTTGCTACTAAAAGTATACTTTTAGTGGCGAAATTATTTCGCCACTAAAAGTATATTTTTTCGGCACTGAATGTTACTTTTAGGGGCGAACATTTCGCCACTAAAAGTCAATTTTTAGCCACTGAAGAACATTTTTAGTGGCGAAATAAATTTCGCCACTAAAAGTAATTAGATTCAATGGCCAAAAAACTATATGATATTATTATATGGAAAAAACTATTTACACCATATGATTGCAAATCACCTTTTGAGTATGCCCACTGACAAAATGATTTCCCAACCAAGTGTTTGAATATGGAAGTTTAAAGTACAACTTGAGCACTCACAAATGATAATAAGATTTAAGTTTGCGTTGCTAACCCAAGATATTTAAGCTCACTATAAATGATATGAAGGTTTAGTGTGTGAGCTTGAGTATGAGAGTGTATGTTGATGAAGGTTTTGTTAAACTCTTTATTTTGGCCTTAGAATAAAATGTATGGAGGTTCAGTAACTTTGCAAAAATGAAATTGGGGCTCAATTTATAGAAAAAGTAAAATACTGCTCCTAATCTCTCTCTGAGACCGGTATTCCAGTCTCAGAGGCCGATATGCCGGTCTGCCAGAGCATAACTGTTGGGATATATGCCCTAGAGCTTCATGTAATGTAAACGATTTTATATGTTATGAAATAATGATGCATTATTCATTTATCAAATTGTTTGTTTAAATTTTGCATATTGTAAATTATCTTGATTACTCTAGATTACTTATGTGCCTTTAGACTTAGTGTATGAGTGTCATACACAAGAGGATTTAAGTCTGAAGTTAGTAATCTTAAATAGTCCATAGAGAGCAAACAAAGTGAGTACTTTATTTGTGGTTTATTTATAGCTACGGTCCATTCTATATTTGTATGGCGACCTTGATCCGGGATCGCCCATGTAGAGACATGAGAATGGAGGCACCTTGTATGATGTGATCATATAGGACTGGACCCAGATGTAAATGACTTTTTTATAATATCTGTTAAACAAAGAAAATAATTTATGGATCGATCTACTAGATGGTCATATATGGATTGATCTTAATCCTGAGTGTACTACGAACTCCTGCATAGTAGGCTATGTCCTTTGATTTACAAAGGTGAGGTTGGTGTAGCAATCCCGACCAATAGCTATGTACTTTTGGGGCATGGTATGTTGTGTAGCTGAGAACGTTTTACATAGATATGGAGTTCACTCATTCTTGCGAGAAGTAGAGAAGTATATTCCTTAAGGGTTGATTCAGTACTTGAACGGTTAGGGCGTTCAAGTCTTTCTATTACGAATAGAAAGATTAAAATTCATAATGGTTATGAATAAATCGTTCATTAGAGAATCAATAATACTTAAGGTAGAAATAATTAGAGGGGTATAACAGACATTGTGACCTGGCTCTAATTATAAGATACTCGTGAAGAGTCAATTCATATGTAGTGACTATATCGATGGACACCTATTAGGGTTGGTGCTCGGAGTGCTAATCCGGATCGTATTCATGTCCGATTCATGAATACAAATAATTTATTTTTCCATAATATTACTTATTTATGGTAATAATTCTTGCTTTTATATACATATTCGATCTAATTACGATTAGATTGAAACTAAATAGGATTTAGTGATATGTATATAGTGGAGAAAGACCCGATGATATATAATGTAGTGCACAATTACAAAGTAGTTTGTAATTGACATTGGGAAGTGTCACAACTGGAAGTATATTATCAAATAAAGTTCTTGGTCAAGATTTACTAAAACGGGTCGGTTAGTAAAATCCGTTGAGACCAGTACATGTCGTATATCGAGACTTGGTCCGATGGTTTATTCCAATGAACCATGAGTTTAGGGAGACTTGAATAAACGTGT
This sequence comes from Zanthoxylum bungeanum, assembly GCA_019454045.1. Lineage (NCBI taxonomy): Eukaryota > Viridiplantae > Streptophyta > Magnoliopsida > Sapindales > Rutaceae > Zanthoxylum > Zanthoxylum bungeanum. The sequence continues at coordinate 24,552 of SKCR01004406.1, forward strand.
ATGTGTTTATATTGGATAAACACTGAAGACTCATTGAAGATTTTCTAATATATGGTACACCACCGTCAATATGAATATTCTCGGGTTGAGTGAGTATAGTGATCATTTGACTTGAGGTACAACTGTGGATGTATGAGGTATCCTCCACACTTTGATGGCAGTTATGTCACCGATCTATTTAGATTATACCTTTGTCTGTTCGTTGGGTGTGGACGGATCCTCAGGATATCCTGTGTGTATCAAGATATGATCCGTCAATTCTATGTACAGAGCATAGGTATTCAATGTGAAATTAGTAATCTGTTAAATCCATGGGTTCGTGGTTGGGTTCTCTAAGAACAAAGTCCAAGATCATTAAGCATAAAATCATGCGAATACTCAAAGAAGTAGCGGAAATACTCACTTTGATCGGCTTGGATGTAGGTGTAGAGTTCAAAACTTTCATTTGAGAAGTTGCTCCAAGCTCCTCTCTTTGATGTATGTTGAGCTTCCAAGCTTGTTGAATGAATTCCAAACTCATGGGAATAGTTTCCTTAACACCTTTGTATGATTCCTTGAGTGTGTTAGCACTTGAAAAAATTTCAACAATTCTTCCTTTGTTCTTTGAAACACTCGGCCAGGCCAAGTAGGGAGAGAAAAATGCATGAAGTTCACGCCCAAGTGAAGGAAAAAGAGAGAGAAGAAGTTGTGTTGACTTGTTTAATTTTCAAAAAATTAAAAGACATATACCAAATCAAAGTTTGGTAAAAGTCTTTCAAGCCTTTCACACTTGTGTGTTTTACACACAATCAACTACTAACAACTTCCACCAACATAAAGTGACAAAGTTGACTAGTGATGTGACTTGTGATGTGACTTATGGACCCCACTTGATTCAAAATCCGAGTGGGCCCGCAAACACATTCCGGGCTCAGGTTCGTTAATTCCGAATTAACGAATTTTCCGTTGCGACGTAATTAAATCAAATTTAATTAAATAATTATGCCTAGCAAAATTACTATTAAAGTCGCTCGCGAATTAATTCTAAATTAATTCGTTCGCCCGAATTAAAATCCAATTTTAATTCCATTATGAAATCTAATTTAATTAATATATCGAATATATTATTTTATCGATTAATTCTAAATTAATCGTTCTCTCTCTTTTAATAGAATTTTATCCTAGATAAATTCTTGCCGTAATTAATCCTAGATTAATTTTCTCTCTCCCATAATTAATCCCAGATTAATTATGTTCGAGTCATATATCATCGGTGAATCTTCAGGAAGCGACCCATGAGATCCATGGATATGTTGGCAGTAAATCCGGTTATCGGACTATCCGAATAGGTGCGTACCCCGTACCACATTTTTACCGATTTACAAGACATGGTTGGCTTCTTGCAAAGCACCATGCCTACCCAATTCTCCAGAAATATTCTTTTAAGGAATATGTAATCTATGTCTGGCGTAGTATACATAGTATTACGTATTACGATCCAGTATCGATATCACATGCTAGGCCTAGGGCTGGAATTATGTCTGCCCCGTACAAAACATATATCGGATCTCTCTGGTAACTAGTCTCTATAATCGGATAATCATGACCTAGTCATATTATCCCGATGACTGCAGTACTAAAGAGTACTAGTTCTGTTTCATGCGTGATCATCATCTCCATATGACTGAAGTGATACTTCCATCTTGACATCACACCCAATACACTACGATTATCAGTATACCCCGAAGAGGCGTACACAGAACCTATTAAAGCCCCGGATGACCAAAACCAAAGTATACTGATTGTCGCAAGTATTAGCGATGCAAGTCTCAGGTTAAGACCAAATACACCTACCCTGTTTCGGATTCCCATAGACACATAGTCATATTACCAATGGGATTCCGATGGGTTTATCCAGAGCGAAGCTGTTTCCATACCATCGGCAAACACAACCTCATATCACACTTGCATAAGTATCCAATACTTAAATATATGAGAACTATGTCGTTATGCTCCCACAACGCGCACAAGTGCAATACTAGTCTATTCCGCATTATCGATATCCAGTCTCGATAATACTACGACTAGGGATATTTAATGATTAAACCTTAGTATATTAATATTATCTCATATCTTATTAATCCAGTACTAATCATATAAACTTTTATCATTTATATATCTTGGTAATCTAATTACAAATGATAAAAGAGCAATTTCCTTTGTCACATAGTTTATTTGTACAAACACACCATGTTCTGTACAAATAGTGATGTTATAAGTCATAATTGTCCAAAATCTCCCACTTGGCCTATAGCCAATCACTCAAGTGTCCTACACCTGAACTATGTACGGGTCGCTCAAACTTCTGCTGAGAAACAGCTTTCGTTAGCAGATTTGCAACGTTATCATCTGATGTGTTTTATTCGATCATCACATCGCCATGATATATGATCCGAACGAATCAGATGAATTAGTCAAAGTATATATTTGGATCATTGATGAGACCATGATTCCTTAGCCTGTGCTGTAGCCTAGCTCAGATGCTAACAGAATTACTCCTAATCTAATTAGGAATTTTATAGATCCAAAATTGCTTCTTTTGCTGCCTCAGCTGCATCAATATTCAACTTTTACTGTTTATTCGGCAACAGTATCTTGCTTGGAAGATTTCCAGCTCACTGTTCCGTTATTCAAACTATATAGTACATTTATTACGACTTATAGTCGTTTTTGTCGGTTAGGAAACTTGCAACGGTGAACCCAGTCACTTCAAGTTCTCCTTCTCCATAGCTTAAGAAAGCATCCTTAGTTCATCTAAGATACTTAAGGATGTTCTTAACATCAATCCAGTGACCATCATCTGGATTGGCTTGATTTTGACTCCATATGCTCAAAGCCTATGAGACACTAGGTCACGTACATCTTTTCAATGTACGAGTTCTCGGAGAGTGCCAAAACTTTTAGATATATCCTAGTAGATCCTTATTCCTAGAATAAAGGTTGCCTATCCCAAGTATTCTATGGAGAATTTTCATGAAAGCCAGCTTTCACCGATTGTATTATGGGAATGTCATTTCCAAGAAATGATATGTCATTATTATATAGGACAATCATTGTCAGGGCGCTCCCACTAACCTTCTTATATACACAAGAATTATATTCGTTTTGAATTAAATCATATACCATTATGTTCTTATCAAAACGTTAGTTCCAAGAACGCAATGCTTGCTTCAATCCATAAATGGATTGATTTAACTTGCAAACCTTATTTGCTTGTTTTGGTACAACAAAACCTTCAGGATGTTGTAAACATCCTCCAAAAGGTTTCCGTTTAAGGAAAGCGATTTTGACGTCCATATGCCATATTTCATAAATGAAATATGCAGTATTAGCAAGCATTATCCGAATAGATTTAATCATGGCAACATGTGAAAAAGTTTCATCTTAGTCGACACTAGGTCGTTGACGATACCCTTTCTGTACATGCCTAGCTGTGTACATTTGTATGTTGCCATCCATGTATGTCTTCCTTGAAGACTCATTAGTACCAATAGGCACAATGCCTTCTGGTACATCAACCAGTGTCCAAACTTATTTGGTATACATGTAATCCATTTCGAACTTCATGGCACTTTGCCATAAAAGGAGTCGATACCTTGTATCACTTCCTCATACGTAGTCGGTTCAGTTTTCCTCAATAAGATTGACATCTACATGAGGTGAGATCAGAAACCCATACCTCCTAGGTTATTTTCTGACTCTCTCCGATCTACGCGGTTCTTATGTATTCGAAGATTATGGTACAGTTTCATCCCTGATGAACTGTTCATGTTCCGTTAAAGAATAGGTGCCTGGAACAGTATTACTCTGATTTTCATCGAGTTTTACTTTCCTCCCACTTACCACTGCATATAGGTATTCCTCTAAGGAAAACTGCATGGAGAGCAACAATTACATTGTTTTCTTGTGAGTTGTATAAGTACTATACTTTGGTTTCCCCAGGACAACCCACAAATTAGGCAATTATCCGATTTGGGTTCTAGTTTGGTATCATCCAAACATATGCCCATCATTCCCAAATCTTCAGGAATGAGAAAACCCAGTTTCTTTCCTGTTCATATCTAATATGAAGTCTGTCTAACAGATTTTTATGGAACCTTATTCAAAATAAGTATTGCACTATTTAATGTGTATCCTCAGAAGGAAATGGGTAGCTCAGAGCGACTCATCATTAACCTTACCATGTCCAACAAAGTTCATTTTCTCTGTTCGGACACACCGTCAAATTGAGGTGTCCCAAGAGGAGTCCACTGTGAAAGAATACCATACTCTTTCAAGTAATCTTGAAACTTATATTTTAAGTATTTTACACTATGGTCCATTATATATATTATTAATGGGATTGATAAAATATTTTATCACACATGAGACTTTATGTTAAATTTATTATAAGTTTTTCATTAAGGAAATGATTATGACATAATCTTTTAAAATATTAAAATGTTTAATTATTAAATTATATTTTATAATTTAATATATTATTTTGGAAATAAATAAATTTAAAATATGATTTTAAAGCCTTTCATTTACCAAATTAGTAGTTACACTTTTAATTAGTAATATATTAATGTCTTGATTATGACATTAAGGAAAATATTTTAATATTACAAAAAAAAGGCTGGCCGAATTTGATGAGGGGTAGATGAAGGGTTTTTTTTTTTGAAATATTAAATCGTAAGTAAGAAAAAGTATTTTTTCTTTTTACCCTAATTCATTTGTGTGAAACCCTAGCCACCTTAGTTCATCTTTTTCTCTCAAGTGTTAAAAGAAAAAGATAAATAACAAATGGAAAAGAAAAAAATATGGTGTTTAGAGATAGTTTATGCGAGACATAGTACAGAAGTCTATTCAGAGTTGGATCAAAATTTTTATCTTCTTTCTCTAATGATCACAGGGCAGTGACCAAATTTTTTGCTCATTGCCACGACTTGTTGGTTGTTTTTGGGGCTCGGTTTAATTTGATTTTTGTCTAGAAAAATAGGAAAACATAAAGGGATATTTCAAGGATATTATGGTGTTGTTTTGGTGAGCAAAATCAGACCAGAAATATTGTTGTACTATACGTAAAAAGGGGATGTTTTTGGTAAGCTATGCGCGTGTTTTGGGTATAAAATATATCAAATCTAAGCTATTATTTTGCGGCTGTTATGGGGCTGAAAATTGTTAAGAACATAAGAAAAAAATCAAACCAGGGGCTGGTCAGATTCGACCATCAAAGGGAGGGGGCAAAAAAAAATTTCAAGGCCAATCCCGGTGCCTAAGCAGCTTCCGCTACGCAAGGAAATCAGTTACTATACCATATGACATTGAAGCTTAATGTTTTCAACATGTGCAAGCAACCATACAATAAGGACTGTGAAAATGAGAACATGGAATTAATTGAACCAATTTTGGAAGAACATAGTCAGGGGAGTGAATTTGAACCCATAGAAATCTGTACAGCTAATTTTCTTAAATCAAGTACGCAATTAGATTCAGAATTTTCTAATGATTTTCTCTACTTGATTCTACAGAGGTACTAGAAGAAGATGGAGAGAAACCAAATTTTGAGGAATTAGGAATACTTGATGAAGAGAAACATAAAGAAGCACCTAAATGGGAATTAAAGACTTGCCTGAAATATTGAAATATACATTCTAGGAGATAAACAAACTTACCCTACAGTATTTCTTCTTCTCTTACAAGCGATCAAGAAGGTAAGTTGTTAAATGTGTTGAGAGAACATAAACATGGAATTAGATGGACTTTAAAAGATATAAAAAACATTAATCCTTTAGAATGAACACATAAAATACATTTCAAAGATAATATCAGGACACGTCTATAAGGAGCATGTGGGAGCCCCTAGGGTCGGATCGATGCCCTGCGAAGCGGAAGTGGGTCTAACCCATTGATATCTAGCATGGGTGTTGTAGGCATTGCATTTTCGCATGTGAAACCCGATGATGAGTCTCAGTTGGAGGCACTACCTTTTTAGCTAAGGATGTTGCGGGAAACGGAGGTCGGAAGAGGAAATCAGAATAAGTACGTCATCAGATTCATTCGCAAGTTCACTGTCTTCGTTAGTGCTGCGTTTGTTACTTCGTTCGAATGTCAGGCAGATTGCGGACGTTCGTGTAGTGTTTGAAGGGCGTTCGAACGGCGTCGGTATTTCTGGTTTGCTGCTAGCCTCGCACCCCAGCCCAATTAGCCCCCCCAAAGCCCATAAAACACATCCCAATTAATAAAACACATTTAAAAACACATGGGAATTAAATTAAATATTAATTAGATAATGTAATTAAATAAATAATATTTAAACCAGTTACCAATTAATAAAACATAATATAATCATACCTAATTAAGAAAAATCAAATATATTAACTTCCTAACTAACAAATCACATACTAAATTAAAAAGATGCCATGCCTAATTAAAATCAATTATAACAAATTAAAGATATTGTATTCCTAATCTAAACCAAATTTGTCCCCCTCAATCTTTGACTATCCTTGCTCAACACAAATCAAATCCCTTCCTTATGAGACAAGGTGAAGCCCTTACCATTCTCTATATAAACAACCCTAACCAAGACATGCACACCCCTACGCATAGACAAGACTTACACGAAATCACAACACCAAGAACCCTAGACACTCACGGCAATAGCAAGAGCACAAACAAAACTCTTCTCTTCATCTCTCATACTTTGGCCGAGAATACCATTATCCTCCATCCCCTCCATTGCCGAATATTAACAGCCATTACACCACCAATACAGCCCCTAACCACCACTGAAAACCACCTCCATAAAATCCTCACACATCCCGAAAATACACCTCCAAACAGTAGCCAAATCCTCTTAAAATAGTCTCTAAAATCCTCAAAACAGTAACATAAAAAGTGCATTCATAATCCTTAAAATAATCACAAAAGACTACACTAAAAACCCACAAAAACACTCCAAACAGTCCGTTGAAACGTCAAAACAAGTGACCTGAACAGTGAGCAGGAAAACAGAGGCCGAACAGCAGCAGAACGGAGACCTTAACAGTAAGCAAAACAGCAAAACAGTGAGCTAGGGCGCTAAACCAGTGAACCAGAGAAGTTGAGGAGCCTTACCCTTCCGACGTCCGTGAAACGCAAGCCTGAAAGTTGGCAAAAAAGGTTAGACCTGAGGGTATTTTCCACACTCGTTTTCTGTTTTATTTATATTATTTATTGAGTATTGCTTGCATGATCGTTATGTTGAAATGCATGTTGTGGCTCTTGAGTAGATAAATATGCATGAATTATGAGATGTTGTATGTTGTGGCTTTGGAATAAAATGAGAGATGTGTCAACTCTCGCGGTATATCGGATGGAAACCCGAACATAAATTTCATAGCCGATTCCGAATGGATTGTAGTATGATCTGTACTCGGGATACAACTCCACGTACCGCTTGAGTAAACGGCACCCTCTTTTGTGTTGTGTTGCTTTGATTTATTTATTTTTCATCACATGAATTCTGAATGTTGCTTATTTATGCATGATTCAATCGAGCGCATGGGCTTAGTAAGTGCGATGAAAGGTCCCCTATTTGAAGGGGTTAAAACCCTTTACCACGATGCTTTGCCGCGCCGGTTGATGTGTGTTCGGTTGAATGCAAGATACGTTCAATTGGGCATACTAAGTTTGGTATTATTGTCTCTTTATTCTTTGTATGCATGATTCAATCGAGCGCATGGGCTTAGTAAGTGCGATGAAAGGTCCCCTATTTGAAGGGGTTAAAACCCTTTACCACGATGCTTTGCCGCGCCGGTTGGTTGATGTGTGTTCGGTTGAATGCAAGATACGTTCAACGGGCATACTAAGTTTGGTATTATTATTTCTTTATTTTTTGTATGCATGATACGATCGAACGCATGGGCTTAGTAATTCGGATTAAAGGTCCCCTATTTGGTTGGGTTAAAATCCTTTACCACGATGCTTCGCCGCGCCGGTTGGTGTATATCCGGTTGTGTGTGTGATATGAGTTCAATCGGATACGTGAGGTCCCACATTGTGGATTTGTTTGCCTATGAATGTATTGCATGCATCAGGTCTGTTTCCGTTCGAACGCGTTCTCGAACGCTATACGAACGTAAACCTTCTGTTTACCGTTCGAACGCGTTTACAAACACTACGCGAACGCGCACGCACTTCTTAGTTTCATCATGCATCAGGTCTGGTTCCGTTCGAACGCGTTCTCGAACGCCATATGAACGCGAACCTTCTGTTTACCGTTCGAACGTATTACAAACGCTACGCGAACGCGCACATACTTTTTTAGTTCCATCATGCATCAGGTCTGGTTCCGTTCGAACGCGTTCTCGAACGCTCACAAACGCGAACCTTCTGTTTACCGTTCGAACACGTTATCAAAAGCTACGCGAACGTGCACGCATCTTCTTAGTGTTTCTGCATCAGGTCAGGCTCCGTTCGAACGTTCTCGAACGTTACACGAACGCACGCCCACTGAACTGAGTTATTTCATCAGATTTCATACCTAGTTGTCCCTAGTAGCTATTTCTTCGTATGATAACCTGATTGTTTCTATGCATTATGCAAGACTGTGTAGGTGTCGATCATCTGTATTCCCACATGTATGAGTATAATGTGTTTATTAACTTGTATGCTTGCCGTGTGTTAATCTTTATGTATGCAAATAGAGACATAGATTACATGCTAATAGGATGTATGCAAATTCAGATATGTGTTACATGTAAATTTAGATGAACTTGTTGATGTATGCATGTGAATTTAGAAGCATGATACTCTGGAAATAAGTGTTACTTAAACTTGATTAAATTATTACATAAATCCTTTCATTACAAGTGACATAAGTAAGGGACCATTCCGAACCCAACGGTTTGAGGTCTTCCATTGCGAGGGGTGAGTGCGGCCATAAATCTCATTTTTCTGGTTCACACCAGGTGGCGACTCCATTATTCTCCGGTTTAGTCCCCGTGGCTATTCCGTACTCCCGACCGGGCCATGAGCCCGGACAGCATGCGTCGCCCAGTTTCTGTGTCCCATAGTCTGGCGACTCCACTGGGGATAGAGAATCGGCCCCGAAATATTTTCTTTTGTAATGTTTGGATTTATGTTCTAATTGACTGTGTCTATAGTGGATGAAATGGGGGTTTAATCAAAGGCATTTTAAGGCTAGGTAATGGTTTGGTGTCTTCCTTCATTCACTACCTTTCTAGAAGGAAAAGCTGTGAAGGCACCTATATAGCCATCTACTTGTAGCCTATTGTGATGGACTAATTTGGAGGACTCGTTGTTTATTCCTGACACCAAACGATAAGAGCCTAAGAGGCTTGGGTATTTAAGTGAGCCTCGCTCCACCTTCCCTCTGGGGAATCTACAACGGGAAATCCATTTGACAGTTCGTCACACACCATAGCTTATTGGCACGTACCTTAGTGTATAAAAAAGGGTGCGCTCACTTGGTCGCTCGAACCCTTGATTGGGGAGACCTAGTTGTGGGCCATCCTTCGCCGATGAGAGCCTTTGTCTACACTCTTGTGAACCCACCCATAGACCGGGGTTGTATGGTTAAAGTAACAATTATTTCCTTGAGTATGAGCTTGTGGACCATCCTCATTTGGATGCAGTTGGACCACTGTCAGAAATGCGGACTTGCTGGGCCATTTAAACTGGGGCGAGTTCGTACCTTAACTCGCCCCTTATGACCATTAGGCCCAAAGCTTCTGAAATGTTGATGGGCTATTCCGTAGAAGTTATTGCGTTATGTTTACATTATCTCTTTTATGCTTGTGTTTGGGAACATCGTCGTTTAAACTGTACTTGTGACGATTGGGCCAAAGGCTTCTAAGTGTTGATGGGCCACTTTGTGCTTGTGTTCGGAACATTACCATTTGGATTTAGTTGGGCTCCTTGCCATGAGATGTGAACTTGTTGGGCCATTTAAACTGGGATGAGTTTACTCCTATGACAGTTAGCCCAGAAGCTTCCAAAATGATAACGGGCCAATTTGTTTGAAAATTTTAGTTGATTTAGTATGTTATATATGTTACATGCATCTCATGCACCCCATGCATACATACATCATGTTAACCCTTGTGTTCTGAAAGCCATCATAGATTCCCGTTGGGTTAGGGAAAAAGGAAGACTCACCAAAATACTGGGAATAGACATGACTGAATCAGATATTGAGGTATCCCGTATGGATCAGTTGGAAAATGGTCTCGCCAAGGTCACTGAACAGTTGCAAGCCTTGACTACTGCCATGAAAAATATGGCTGTACCCCGTGCTGGGGGAAACTCTGAGAATGTGAGGCGCGAGGAGCCTTTGAATGGGTTGGGGGATGATATCCCCACTTTTGATGATGACATGACAGAGCATGCAACAGGCAGAGTGATTGGGTCTCAGGTAGAATTTCAGAAGCTTCGGGATCAGGTTGAGTCCGTTACCCGTAAGATGAAGGGTAAGGACGAAAAATTACTAGACTATGAGGCGATGGCTTTTGAGGACTTTGAGGAACAGTTGCTGCTCAGTTCAAGATGCCGGATATGGCCAAGTTCAACGGGAATGGGGATCCGAGGGTCCACCTTCGACAATATGTGTCAGTTATGAGTTCAGTGGGCCTAACACAGCGCCAAGCTCAGAAGATGTTTGGGATGTCACTTGAGGGGGCACCCGTAGTGTGGTACCATAGCCTTGAAAGAAAGGTTAAGGAGGATTGGAGGAATTGGCAGATGTATTCCTGAAACAGTATGTTACAGACTTAGAGATTGATTTGTCACTTCGTGATTTGGAGAACACTAAGCAGAAGCCAGAAGAAAGCTTCAAGGAGTATGTAGACCGCTGGAGAAGCCAGCTTCTGAAAATGCAGACTCGGCCCTCTGAGAAGGACCAGATTAAAATGATCATCAAGGGCACTAAGCCCTCGATCTATGGCAAGTTGAGGAAGATGACTTCAATGATTGCGGATTTCCGACAGTTGAGGGAAACTGTCATGGATATTGAAGAAGAGGAGGCCGAGAACAAGAAGTTTTATGGCCAGAATAGAAGGAATTTTGGGGGACATCCTGAAGCCAAGTCTTCCAGTGTTGAGGTCACTGCCATCAGGAACAGACGTTTCTCCAACTTGGGCAGACCTCTATCAAAGGTGTTTGAGAAATTGAAGATGCAAGGACTCCTGAAACCCTTGGAACCTAAACCACTCCCCAGCCCTGTGCCGCACTACCTTGACTTGAACTTATTCTGTTATTTTCACCAGCAAAAGGGTCACGAAACTGACAACTGCCCCCGCCTTAGGCATGAGATCCAAGACTTGATTGACATCCACAAAATAACTGACCTAGAAAGAGAGCAACCCAGCACACACAGGAATCCTCTACCAAATTACCACTCCGTCCCACCACCATGATCAACTTTGGCTTGCCTAAAACCTTTGTCCTCCAAACCCTCAACCATCAAGCTTCTCACATGGGGATAAGGGATAATAACAATGAAGAACTAGAGGCTGAGGAAGAAGGCACTGCTGTTTCTCCAAGTTTATCTTGCATTTTTAATAAAGACATTGATTTTGTTTGCTTGTTCGAACCTTTTCTCAACAAATAATAAAGAAGTTCATTTCGCTTACTTGCCTGAATCTCCACTTCTCAACTTGCAACATGAGTGCATGTGACAAAAGCATTCAATCTTGGTACTATGATACTCAGAACGTAGGGAATCCTCAGACGAAGCAAGCAGGAAAGATAAGTTGGCCATTCAGAAATTGGGAAATGAAGACAGTGAGACTGTTAGACTTGGAAAGGAAATGAGTTCACAGAACCAATTAGTGTAGACAGATTGAAGCGGTACTTTGCCTAAGGAAGAGAAGACCGGGCTGTCACTAAGGGAATTGATCGAAGACCTAACCCAACGGGATAGGAAACTCATGCATACATGCATACACGTAACGCATTTTGCATCCTTTTTGTGTTTGTTTTGTTTTATATTAACAGGTTTCGAAGAAAGAAAAAGAGAAAGCAGCAAAGACAAGCTAGTCAAAAACAGCAACAGTACAGTTTCAGGAACGAATCCAGGGAATGAATCTCTCAGAATTTGGAATGAATCCAGGGAATGAATCTCTCAGAATTTAGAACGAATCCAGGGAATGAATCTCTCAGAATTTGGAGCGAATCCGGGAAATGAATCTTTTAGAATTTGGAACGAATCTCTCAGAATTTTGGAATGAATCCAGGAATGAATCCGGGAATGGATCCCAGGGCCGAGGCCCACATTGTCAGAATTTTGGAATGAATCCATGAATGAATCCTAGGGTCGGGGCCCACACCATCAGAGTTTAGGAATGAATCCAGGAAGGAATCTAGGAATGAATCATAAGGCTGAGGCCCACATCATCAGTTTTTTTGGAATGAATCCTAGCCCACACCGTCAGAAATTTGGAATGAATCCAGGAATGAATCTTAGGGCGAGGCCCATGCCAGCTTGGGGACGAGGCCCCACATCATTTCAGCTTGGGGACGAGGCCCATATCATGTCGGCTTGGGGGCGAGGCCCATATCAACTTGAGGGCGAGGCCCCCGTTGTCAGTTGTAGTTCCGGGTCGAGGTGCCCAGGGTCGAGGTGCCCATTACATCATCAGTTAGAGGGCGAGGTCCCTACTATCAGCGGTGTTGGGTCGAGGTGCCCCCGTTGTCAGTTGCAGTTATTGGGATGCGTCACAGGATCGAGGTCCACTGGAGCACCAACTCAACTCGAAGCAGCAGCCGAGCCAGGTAAGTGAAAATGCATTGCATAACTTTGATTGGATTGTTCAAAGTCACACACTGCACAAGTCCATCAAAGTGGGGGCGACTGTAGGCATTACATTTTTGCATATGAAACCCGATGATGAGTCTCAGTTGGAGGCACTACCTTTTTAGCTAAGGATGTTGCGGGAAACGGAGGTCGGAAGGGGAAATTCAGAATAAGTACGTCATCAGATTCATTTCGCAAGTTCACTGTCTTCGTTAGTGCTGCGTTCGTTACTTCGTTCGAACGTCAAGCAGATTGCGGACGTTCGTGTAGCGTTCGAATGGGCATTCGAACGGCGTCGGTATTTCTGGTTTTGCTGCTAGCCCAGTCCAATTAGCCCCCCAAAGCCCATAAAACACATCCCAATTAATAAAACACATTTAAAACACATGGGAAATTAAATTAAATATTAATTAGATAATGTAATTAAATAAAATAAATATTTAAACCATTTACCAATTAAATAAAACATAATATAATCATACCTAATTAAGACAAATCAAATATATTAACTTCCTAACTAAACAAATCACATACTAAATTAAAAAGATGCCATGCCTAATTAAAATCAATTATAACAAATTAAAGATATTGTATTCCTAATCTAAACCAAATTTGTCCCCCTCAATCTTTGACTTTCCTTGCTCAACACAAAATCAAATCCCTTCCTTGTGAGACATGGTGAAGCCCTAACCATTCTCTATATAAACAACCCCTAACCAAGACATGCACGCCCCTAGCTCATAGACAAGACTTACACGAAAATCACAACACCAAGAACCCTAGCCACTCACGGCAATAGCAAGAAGCACAAACAAAACTCTTCTCTTCATCTCTCCTTCTTTGGCCGAGAATACCATTATCCTCCATTCCCTCCATTGCCGAATTTTAAAAGCCATTACAACCACCAATACAGCCCCTAACCACAACTGAAAACCACCTCCATAAAATCCCCACACATCACCGAAAATACACCTCCAAAACAACAGCAAAATCCTCTTAAAACAGTCCCTAAAATCCTCAAAACAGTAACATAAAAAGTGTATTCATAATCCTTAAAATAATCACACAAGACTACACTAAAAACCCACAAAAACACTCCGAACAGTCTGTTGAAACGTCAAAACAAGTGACCTGAACAGTGAGCAGCAAAACAGAGGCCGAACAGCAGCGGAACGGAGACCGAACAGCAAGCAAAATAGCAAAACAATGAGCTAGGGCGCTAAACCAGTGAACCGGAGAAGTTGAGGAGCCTTACCCTTCCGACGTCCGTGAAACGAAAGCCTGAAAGTTGGCAAAAAAAGGTTAGACGTGAGGGTATTTTCCACAATCGTTTTATGTTTTATTTGTATTATTTATTGAGTATTGCTTGCATGATCCTTATGTTGAAATACATGTTGTGGCCCTTGAGTAGATAAATATACATGAATTATGAGATGTTGTATGTTGTGGCTTTGGAATAAAATGAGAGATGTGTCAACTCTCGCGGTATATCAGATGGAAACCCGGACATAAATTTCATAGCCGATTTCGAATGGACGGTAGTATGATCTGTACTCGGGATACAACTCCAAGTACCGCTTGAGTAAACGACACCCTCTTTTGTGTTGTGTTGCTTTGATTTATTTATTTTTCGTCACTTGAATTCTGCATGTTTCTTATTTATGCATGATTCAATCGAGCGCATGGGCTTAGTAAGTGCGATGAAAGGTCCCCTATTTGAAGGGGTTAAAACCCTTTACCACGATGCTTTACCGCGCCGGTTGATGTCTGTTCAGTTGAATGCAAGATACGTTCAATCGGGCATACTAAGTTTGGTATTATTGTCTCTTTATTCTTTGTATGCATGATTCAATCGAGCGCATGGGCTTAGTAAGTGCGATGAAAGGTCCCCTATTTGAAAGGGTTAAAACCCTTTACCACGATGCTTTGCCGCGCCGGTTGATGCGTGTTCGGTTGAATGCAAGATACATTCAATCGGGCATACTAAATTTGGTATTATTGTTTCTTTATTCTTTGTATGCATGATGCGATCGAACGCATGGGCTTAGTAAGTCGGATTAAGGTCCTCTATTTGGATGGTTAAAATCCTTTACCACGATGCTTCGCCGCGCCGGTTGGTGTATATCCGGTTGGGTGTGAGATGAGTTCAATCGGATACGTGAGGTCCCACATTGTGGATATGTCTGCCTATGAATGTATTGCATGCATCAGGTCTGTTTCCGTTCGAACGCGTTCTCGAACGCTATACGAACGTGAACCTTCTGTTTACCGTTCGAACACGTTTACAAACGCTACGCGAACATGCACGCACTTTATTAGTTTCATCATGCATCAGGTCTGGTTCCGTTCGAACGCGTTCTCGAATGCCATACGAACGCGAACCTTCTGTTTACCGTTCGAATACGTTTACAAACGCTACGCGAACGCGCACGCACTTTCTTAGTTCCATCATGCATCAGGTCTGGTTCCGTTCGAACGCATTCTCGAACGCTATATGAATGCAAACCTTCTGTTTACCGTTCGAACGCATTATCAAACGCTACGCGAATGTGCACGCATCTTATTAGTGTTTCATGTATCAGGTCAGGCTCCGTTCGAACGCGTTCTTGAACGCTACACGAACGCGCGCCCACTGTACTGAGTTATTTTCATCAGATTTCATACCTAGTTGTCCATAGTAGCTATTCCTTCGTATGATAAACCTGATTGTTTCTATGCATTATGCAAGACTGTGTAGGTGTCGATCATCTGTATTCCCCATATGTATGAGTATAATGTGTTTATTAACTTGTATGCTTGCCGTGTGTTAATCTTTATGCATGCAAATAGAGACATAGATTACATGCTAATAGGCTGTATGCAAATTCGGATATGTGTTTCATGTAAATTTAGATGAACTTGTTGATGTATGCATGTGAATTTAGAAGCATGATACTCTTGGAAATAAGTGTTACTTAAACTTGATTAAATTATTACATAAATCCTTTCATTACAAGTGACATAAATAAGGGACCATTCCGAACCCAACGGTTTGAGGTCTTCCCTTGCGAGGGGTGAGTGCGGCCTTAAATCTCATTTTTCTGGTTCACACCAGGTGGCGACTCCATTATTCTCCGGTTTAGTCCCCGTGGCTATTCCGTACTCCCGACCGGGCCGCGAGCTCGGGACAGCATGCGTCGCCCAGTTTCTGTGTCCCACATGTGTATTTTAATATTTTTTTGTACAAAACTACATTCCATTATGAGTCTGTAGGAAAAAATGGGGACCAAATCAGAGTTCAAAAACTTCAAAATAGAGAAAATTGAAGTTTCAGCGCTCAAGAGCATCATCTCATAGTGCGTCGCGACGTGCATGTTGGACAATTATTACCCATAGCATCACTATTTGTACAGAACATGGCGTTGTTGTACAAATTAACAATGTGACAGAGGAAATTGCTCTTTTATCATTTGTAATTGGATTACCTGGATATATAAATGATAAAAGTCCATATGATTAGTACCGGATTAATAAGATATGAGACAATATTAATCAATGTAAGGTTTAATAATTAAATATCCCTAGTCGTAGTACTATCGAGACTGGACATCGATAATGCGGAATAGGCTAGAATTGTACTTGTGCACATTATGGAGGCATAATGGCATAGTTCTCATATATTTGGGTATTGGATACTCATGAAAGTTTAATAGGAGGTTTTGTTTACCGATGGTACGGAAACAGCTTCGCTCTAGATAGACCCATCGTAATCCCATTGGTAGTATGATTATGTGTCTATTGGAATCCGAATCAGGGTATGTGTATTTGGTCTTAACCTGAGACTTGCGTCGCTAATACTTACGACAATCAATATACTTTGGTTTTGGTCGTCCGGGGCTTTAACAGGTTATGTGTACGCCTCTTCTGGGTATACTGAGAATCGTAGTGTATTGGATGTGATGTCAAGATGGAAGTATCACTTCAGTCATATGGAGATGATGATCACGCAGGATACGGAACTAGTACTCTTTAGTGTTGCAGTCATCGGGATAATATGACTAGGTCATGATTATCCGATTATAGAGACTAGTTACCAGAGATCCGATATATGCTTCGTACGGGGCAGACACAATTCTAGCCCTAGGCCTAGCATGTGATATCGATACTGGATCATAATACGCAATACTACGTATACTACGCTTGACAAAGATCTTGTATTCCGTAGAAGAATATTTCTGGAGAATTGGGTAGGCACGGTGCTTTGCTAGAAGCCAACCATGTCTTGTAAATCGGTAAGAACATGGTACTGGGTAAGCACGTATTCGGATTATCCGATGACCGTATTTACTGCCAACATATCCAGGGATCTCTTGGGTCGCCTCCCGAAGATTCACCATTGAGATTTGACTCGAACAGAAAATTAATCTGAGATTAATTATTAGAGAGAAAATTAATCTGGGATTAATTACAGTACTAAATTAATCTGGGATTAATTAAAAGAGAAAGAATTAATCTGGGATTAATTGCGACGAGAATTTACATGGGATTAAATTCGTCGAGAAGAGAGAACGCGATTAATTTAGAATTAATCGGTAAAGTAAATTTAATAGTGAAATTAAAGTTTACTATTTAATTTATTTAAATATGGGCTAAAATAATATATTAGATATATTAATTGAATTGGATTTCAATGTGGAATTAAAATTGGATTTTAATTCGTGCGAACAAATTAATTTGGAATTAATTTGTAAGCGAATAATAATTTTGCGAGGAATTATTATTTAATTAAATTGGATTTAATTACGTCACGATGGAAAATTCGTTTAATCGGATTAAACGAAACTGAGCCCGAAGTGTGTTGAGCCACCCAACTTGAATTTTGAATTTAAGTGTGGGACCCACTAGTCACATCACTTGTCAAAGGTGATGGTGGTAGTTGGCTAAAGTGAATGGTTTTCATAAAACCACTTGCTTTTAACCAACATTGTTTTGGAAACAATATATAACACACACTTGTTTTTGAAACAACCAACTATTCACTCTCTCCCATTTTTCTCTCAAAATGTTGATTGCTTCTCTTTGGAAGAGGAATAATTTTTCTTTCATTTTTGTTCATAGCTAGCACTGCAAGGAGTGAATCAAGGTGATAGGGAAACTCACCCGAGAGTATGGAACTCGATTTCAAGCTCTGAAGCTTTCAACACATCCAACAAAGAATGAATTTTTGAAATCTCCTCAACCAATCAATGTGAATATTCCACAACTCTCTTGATAATTCACACACGAATCACTCTTAGACGATCTTGGCATGTTCTAGGAACACTAACAATGGTATCAGAGCGATCTAAGTTTGATTTGGAATACTAGGGTTTTTAAACTTTAATTTGGGAATTTTGTATTTGGAGCTTGATTTTCTTAAATTGATGGTTTGATTGAGTTTATATGATGTTGAATTGGATTTGTGCAATGTTGGATTTGTGAAATATTGATTATATCAAAAATCCCCAAATCCAAAGCTTGGCCGAATATATACCCTAGAATAAGCTCATGGGAATTTTTAAAATTTGACATATTGGATGTGTTGTTGACATGATATAAATATTGAATGTTGATTTAAATTGGATTGAAATCAAATTGAATGATTTTTGTATGCCTTTTCCGTGAGTTTGAAGCATGTTTTAGAATTGATTTTGCTTCAATTTGTGTTGGACATGAATTGAAAATGTTGAGCATGATGAATTAGATGAATTAGTATTTTGGAAATATTAGATTAATTAATTAATTATGGTAATTACACTTGAATTGAATTAATTTTTAATTTGGAATAATAAGTTAATTTAATTTATTATATTTGGGCTTAATGGGTTTGGTTAGGCCAAGTTTGGTTGAGGATAATTGGTTGTATCCAATTGGGCCTAAAACCATTTCCATAAAGTCCAAATATGATAATGGGCCTTTAAAATTTTAATTGGGCCTAATGGGCCTAAATTTATTTTGGCATAAGGTGATTCGTAATTGGGCCTTGGCATATTGGGTTTGACCCATAATTGCCAAAGCCCATGCCTTAAGAATTAATTGAAAGCCCATTGGACTTTAATTGAATAGTATTGGATACTAATTGGGCCTTTGAGACCCGTCAAGATTGGATTTGGAATCCAAGTCTAAAAGGCACTATTGAATGTGTAATTAATTAATTTGGAATTAAATATGAATTAGTATTGAATATAATTTAAATTGGATTTAAAATTATAGTTCGATATAATTCATGAAAATTATAGTTCGATATAATTCATGAATACATACTTTGAGTATTTATTCTTAAACGAGTTGGACTCGCGCAAATCAAATCGTTGTTTGAACATTAGATGGTCACTAATCAAAGATTAATTAATTGGATTAGATTGATTGATAACATGCTTTGTGTGAATACTTGGATGTATGTATGAATAATGTATATCGGATGGATATTAGAATGGTGAGGGCAATTTTGGAAATTGTTGTAATAAATTTAGAATTTATTAAATTGGACCTGTGTGTCCAGCCTGTTACCACTTTTCTCATTGTATTTCTCTTCTCACATATTCCCCTCAATGTAAATGAGGTTTCTTTAGAAGTATTATGTAATTGGGTAGAAGTATGAATAGTGCTAGGGGTAGAGAGAAAATGGAGAGATTTGTTCTAGGAACAAAGTTTGTTGTATATCCATCCGTATATCATTATTAAATTTTATTTGCGCCTTATTATGCTTTTAGAATGCATGCTTAAGGGTGTATGATGAGAACTAATCAAAGATAATAAATTGGTTGCCAATTTACGCAAAAACCCTAATTTTATATTAAGCGTTTTTCCTTCAAATGAGTGACTATCTCTCAAGATCCAAGATTGGCATTGGTTTGTTGGCCAAAGTCAAGACCTTTGTCCATCGCGGATGTGTTTGAATCATAAAGGCTTTGTTCCATATCGTACGCCTTGGGCAAGTTGTGATTTGTTGGCCAAAGGAAAGGTCACTTATTGTTCATCGGCCTCGATTACGAAGCTTTTCCACTGTCAATGGGTCACGCTTAACTGGTTTCATTAAGCTTGTTGAGCCAAAGCCAAGGCTTAGTTGATTTAGAGGAAAAAGGTTAAGGAATATATCGGATATATTGGCATATATTGGATATATGTTTTGGACTTGGATGTCCATCTACTGGATCTAGGAATTGGATGGGATCCAATTGATCTTAGAGATCTACCTAGTTAAGTTTCATACAATTTGTTGGCCAAAGTCAAGGTTGTGTGTTATTTAACGGGATCCCAGCCCACTAGGAAACTAGGTTTCCCGAGTACTACACAGAGGGTTAGAGGCTCGCCGAAAAATAGTGGGAGGCAAGTATTAAATTTGCAATTTCGTTTAGATACTTGCCAATACGCGCTCATTTCATTTTTTCGTCATTAATTATTTAAATATAAATATATTAGTTGGACTAATATTCAATTGTTGTTTTAATTGAACAGTTAGACTGTATTCAAACTACTTCATTTATAGTTGGT
Source organism: Zanthoxylum bungeanum (assembly GCA_019454045.1). Taxonomy (NCBI): domain Eukaryota; kingdom Viridiplantae; phylum Streptophyta; class Magnoliopsida; order Sapindales; family Rutaceae; genus Zanthoxylum; species Zanthoxylum bungeanum. The sequence continues at coordinate 44,884 of SKCR01004406.1, forward strand.
TATATAATTAGATTATAGTAATCAATATATTTGAATTTAACTGATCATTTATAGCTGGTTATATAGTTAGACTATAGTAATCATTATATTTGATTGTACCCGAAATCGTTGATTGGATAGTTGGACTGTTGGAATCAAGATAACTGAAAGATTAGCATTTAAAACATAATCCTGGGTGAAAATGTATTTAAGCGGCTTCAATTTTAAAATTGGAAATAGAACCTCAAGATAGTCCTGGGAGCCGATAAGTTACTTTATTTGACAAAGTGACATCTCGGGCTTGAGCCCGGAGTTGAGTAAATAGTGGAGCATGAGTTTTGGAAGACTCACGATGATGATAACTTTAGTGCTCAATCCGTTATGCTTGCCGCAATGACTCCTTAATTTCTTCGTCAGAACTAAGGATTAGATCCTCATAATATGATATTGAAATTGAAGGATCTTCATAGATCTTTTCTTAGATCTTAGAAGTACTAATTGCCATAGAAAACTCTTTGAGAGTTAATGGCTATTCTCAAGGAGACAGAGTCAGAGTTTGCAAAAGGGCAAGAAGCGCATCTTACTTCGACATCCTAGAAGGCCAAGGCATGGCCGAAGGCTTCTGGGGGTGTTAAGAAAAGGGCAAGGCTAAATCGTCATAGTCTTCTAAGAAGACAAAGGACATATCCCAAGATGTCTGCTAAACTATGGCAAATGGGTGTTGGTTACTAAAATTAGTCCCAAGGAAAGATTAAGCATATGAAATACAACAAAATGAATATATATAATGAACTTGAAGCATGGCGGAATCATACTTACAAAACTTTTGTGATGAAAAGATGAACAAAGGTTGAAGCTCCAAGATCCTTGAAGTTTCGGCCAAGAGGAGAAAAGAGTTGAAAGCTCCAAGCTTTGTGTATTCCAAGCTCCAAGGTGGTTTCCCTATCACCTCCTTTGATTCCTTGCTTGTGCTAGCAAAAATGGAGAATGAGAAAACAATTTCTTCTGCCTTGTATGTGCAGCTCACGGCGTGAGCAAGAGAGAAAGAAGAGGAGAGTGTTTCACTTTTAATTTTTGTTCCTTTTGCATGCCAAAAAACCGTGAGAGACAAAGGAAATGAAAAGTGATATGATATCTAATACCATAGAATTTTTTAATGCAAAAAAATCCTTCAAAACCGTGCATGGCTTTCCCTCCAAAATGAAATCCATCATTTGCCATCATTACCACACTTTGAGATTAGAGACAATGTATCATCCCACAAAGGTGACTAGATACATCCACCATCTATTCGTATTAAGTAATGAGATATCGCGATGTGATTTGCGGATATCACTCGATTCAAAATACGAATGTGTCCGCAAACACTTTCGGGCTCGGTTTCGTCAATTCCGAATTAACGAATTTCCGTCGCGACGTGAATTAAATAATTACGCCTTGCGAAATTACTATTCAGTTCGCTAATGAATTAATTCTAAATTAATTCGTTTGCCCGAATTAAAATCCGATTTTAATTCCGCGTCGAAATCTAATTTCGTTTAATAATATATCGAATATATTATTTTATCGATTAATTCCAAATTAATCGATCTCCCTCTCTCCTAATAAGGCATTTTATCCAAGATAAAGTTTCTCCGTTATTATTCCAAGATTAATAAAGTTCGAATCAAACATCATAGGTGAATCTTCAGGAAGCGACCCAAGAGATCTCCGGATATGTTGGCAGTAAATATGGTCGTTGGATAATCCAAACGTACGTACCTTGTACTACGTTTTTACCGATTTACAAGACAAGGTTGGCTTCTAGCAAAGCGCCATGCCTACCCAAATTCTCCAGAAATATTCTTACTGGAATATTAGATCTATATCAAGCGTAGTATACCGTAGTATTGCGTACATCGATCCAGTATCGGACGATCACATGTTAGGCCTGGGGCTGGAAATGTGTCTGCCCCGTACAAAACATATATCGGACATCAAGCAACTAGTCTCTTTAAATCGGGCAATACTCACCTAGTCATATTGTCCCGACGGTTGCAACCTTTTATAGAGCACTAGTTCTGTATCCTGCGTGATCATCAACTCCATATGTCTGAAGTGACACTTCCATCTTGACATCACACCCAGTGCACTACGATTCCTGATAAACCCAGAAGAGGTGAACACAGAACCAGTTAAGGTCCCCCAACCACCAAAACCAAAGTTTACCTATTGTCGCAAGTACTAGCGATGCAAGTCTCAGGTTAAGACCATATACACCTACCCTGATGCGGCCTCCCATAGACACGCAGACATACTACCAATGGGATTCCGCGGGGTCTATCCAGAGCGAAGCTGTTTTCGTACCATCGGTAAAACACAACCTCCTATCGCACTTGCATAAGTATCCTATACTTAAATATATGAGAACTATGCCGTTGTGCCCTCACAACATGCACAAGTGCAATACTAGTCTATTCCGCATTATCGATGTCCGATCTCGATAATACTCCGACTAGGGATATTTAATGATTTAAACCTTTATGTATTGATACTGTCTCATATCATCTCAATACGGAATTAATCATATGGACTTTCGCCATTATATATCAAAGTAAATAAATTACAAAACGGCAAAAGGCAATTTCATTATCACATAGTTAATTTTGTACAATAATACAATATCATTTACAAAACAGTGACGCTATGGGTCATAATGTCTAACAATCTCCCACTTGGCCTATAGCTAGTCACTCAAGCATCTAATACCTGAACTATGTATATGTCGTTCAAACACTTGCGGATAAACAGCTTTCGTCAGCGGATCTGCAATTTTGTTATCTGATGCGACCTTCTCGATTTTACATCGCCACGATGTATAATCTCCCGAATCAGATGGTAACGCCGAAGAACATGCTTGGATAGTTGATGAGACCTTGGTTCCTTAGCTTGTGCTATAGCCCCGTTATTGTCACAATACAAGGAACGGGCTCAGCTGCTAACGGAACTACTCCTAATCCAATTAGGAACTTTCGGATCCAAACTGCCTCCTTTGCTGCTTCCGACGCAGCAATATACTCCGCTTCTGTCGTTGAATCGGCAACAGTATCTTGCTTGGAAGATTTCCAGCTCACTGCTCCATTATTCAAACAAAAAATGTACCCGGATTGCGACTTGAAGTCGTCCTTGTCGGTTTGGAAACTTGCATCGGCATACCCAGATACCACAAGTTCTCCTTCTCCGTAAATTAAGAAAGCATCCTTAGTTCGTCTAAGATACTTAAGGATATTCTTAACTGCCATCCAGTGACCTTCACCTGGATCGGCCTGATAGCGACTGCACATGCTCAAAGCATATGACACATCAGGTCGTGTACATATCATGGCATACATGATCGATCCGACTGCCGAGGCGAACGGTATCCGACTCATGTTATCTCTCTCTTCTTGAGTCTTAGGACACATGTCCTTAGACAGAGAGGTACCACGTCATTGGCATCAATCCCTTCTTGGATTGATCCATGCTGAATCACTTCAACACTTTGTCAATATATGTACTCTGGGAGAGTCCAAGCAGCTTTCTAGATCTATCGCGGTAGATCTTTATTCCCAAAATAAAGGCTGCTTCTCCCACCAGATCTTTCATGGAGAATTTTAATGAAAGCCAAGCTTTCACCGACGTTAGCATGGGAATGTCATTGCCTATAAGCAATACATCGTCGACATAAAGGACAATAAAAGTTAGTGCTCTCCCACTAACCTTCTTGTATACACAAGGGTCATCTTCGTTTTGCACGAAATTATATTCTTTTATGATTTCATCAAAACGCTGATTCCATGACCGTGATGCTTGCTTCAATCCATAAATGGATCGATTTAACTTACAAACCTTGTTTGCAAGTCTAGGTACGATAAAACCGTCAGGCTGTTGCATATAAACATCCTCCAAAAGGTTTCCGTTAAGGAAAGCGGTTTTAACGTCCATCTGCCATATCTCGTAATCGAAATATGCAGCTATTGCAAGCATTATCCGAATGGATTTAATCATGGCAACGAGTGAGAAGGTTTCGTCATAATCAACACCATATTGTTGACGATACCCCTTTGCTACAAGCCTAGCTTTGTATGTTTGCACGTTGCCATCCATTTCGGTCTTCTTCTTGAAGATCCATCTGCATCCAATAGGTTTTACACCTTCTGGTGCATCAACCAGTGTCCAAACTTGGTTGGCATACATGGAATCCATCTCAGACTTCATGGCTTCTTGCCATAAAGCGGAATCAATATCTTGTATTGCTTCCTCATACGTAGACGGTTCATTATCCTCAATAAGATTAATATCTACATGAGGCGAGATCAGGTACCCATACCTCTCAGGTACTGTCCTGACTCTCTCCGACCTACGCGGTCCTTGTGTATATGAAGGTTGTGGTACAAACTCATCCCAGATGGTCTGTTCATGTTCCGTTGTTGATTCATTGCCAGGAACAGTATCACCACGATTTTCATCGAGCTCCACTTTCCTCCCACTTACCACTGCATCTAAGAATTCCTTTTCAAGGAAAAATGCATGTAGAGCAACAAATACTTTGTTCTCTTGCGGGTGATAGAAGTAATATCCTTTGGTTTCCCTAGGATATCCTACGAAAAGGCATTTATCTGATTTGGGTTCTAATTTGGTACCTTCCAAACGTTTAACATATGCCCAGCAACCCCAAATCTTCAGGAAAGAGAAACCCGGTTTCCTTCCTGTCCATATCTCGTATGGAGTCTGTTCAACAGACTTTGACGGAACCTTATTCAAAATAAGTATTGCACTGCTTAATGCGTATCCCCAGAAGGATATTGGTAGCTCAGTGCGACTCATCATTGACCTTACCATGTCTAACAAGGTACGGTTTCTCCGTTCAGACACACACCGTTTAATTGCGGTGTTCCAGGAGGAGTCCACTGTGAAAGAATACCATGTTCTTTCAAGTAATCTTGAAACTCATAACTTAAGTATTCGCCACCACGGTCCGACCGTAATGTTTTAATACTCTTGCCTGTTTGTTTTTCAACTTCGTGTCGAAACTCTTTGAATTTCTCAAAGGTTTCCGACTTGTGCATCATTAGATACACATAACCGTAACGTGATGCATCATCCGTAAAGGTTACGAAGTATCGATATCCACCTCTAGCCTGGCTAGACATGGCCCCACATACGTCACTATGAACGAGGGCTAACAGTTCTGTGGCACGTTCACCTTTACCGCTAAAAGGTGATTTAGGCATTTTGCCTAAAAGATAAGATTCGCAGACATCATATGAATTAGGATCAAATCCGTCCAAGTACCCACTCTTCGAAAGTGTGGATATGCGAGTCTTGTTAATGTGTCCTAGACGACAATGCCACATGTAAGCTTCATCTTTTAGATTACTCCTTTTGAGCCTTTTGTTTGTCATTTTGTGTTTAGGAGATTCATTTACATTCAAAATATAAAGACCATTATTTGCAACAACAGTGCAAATTTCTGCATCATTTTTATATAAATAACACCCAGTGTTTCTAAATAAAAAGTGTACCCATGCTGGGTTAACAAAGATACAGATATAATATTCCTAGTTAAACTAGGTATATAATAACAGTTCAAAAGTTTAAGTACATGCCCTGAGGGCAGTTCCAAAACAAAAGTCCCTACAGCCAAAACAGCAACTGGTGTTCCGTTTCCGACTCGTAGGTCAACCTCCCCTGAAGCCAGCATCCTGCTATTCTGCAGATCCTGCAAATCAGTACAAATATGAGCAGCACAACCAGAATCAAAAATCCAATTTTTAAGACTAGAAGTAGTCATATTATTTCATAACAAACAAACATACCAGAGGCTGGTGCCTTGCCTGCCTTGATATCCTCCTTGTGTCCTTTGCCCATTCGACAGTCACGTTTCCAGTGACCCTTCTTGCCGCAGTTGAGGCAGACATCTTGAGACTTGTCCCTAGGCTTCCCAGAAGCTTTTGTCAACTTGCCTTTACCCTTTTTCTTATGTTTCTTCTTCCTCACCCCTCCAGTAGCTTTGGGCCCAGCCTTTGGCCTCTGAGAGGTCGATGCAAAGTGCGCCTCGCGCTTGCCCCCTTTTTGGAGTTCTTTTTCAGACTCCTTCAAAATGGATAACAATTCTCCAAGAGTGTCATCTGTATCCATCAACTTGTAGTTGATTATGATTTGTTTCCAAGTATCAGGAAGTGACTGTAAGATCATATCTATGGTCAGCTCAGCCTCCAACTATTCCCATATTGGCCAACTCATCAATATCGGCGATCATTTGAGCCCCGTGGGCCTCAACTGATGCGCCTTCAGTCATTCGGGCGCGGAAGAGTTTCTTCTTCACAACCATCTATCTCCCCATCCGCTTATTGGAGCGGTGGAGATCTCGCAGTCTAGCCATCATATTATAAGGATCCAAGTCCCTATTTTGGCGACGAAAGTGCTGAGTCATCGAAGCTAACATAATAGCCTGAGCTGTGTCACAATCACTGCTGTGAGTTTTCCATAACTCCAGCTCAAGTGGGTCAGTGGGCTTAGGCGGGAGAGGTATCTGTATAGAGTGTACAGCATCCTCTCAGCCCCAAGGACTATCCTCAGGTTCATTTCCCAGTCAGCAAAGTTTGTGCCCTTAAAGACATTATCACCCATGATGATATCTCGGACATTTCCTTTGCCTGCCATCCTAACTACGATAGTCCAACTATCTAGTTAACGATAAAGTGGTACAGTCAAACTGTTACAAAAAATAACAATGTATTAGTCCAACTAATTATAATAAATAGACGAAATAATTTTGAAGAACGCGTAAGGCAAAGTATCTGAATGAAATTGCAAATTCACATACTAGCCTCCCACTATTTTCATCAAGTCTCTAACCCTCTGTTGAGAACTCGGGAATCCTATTTCCTAGTGGGCTAGGATCCCGTTAAATAACACACAACCTTGACTTTGGCCAACAAGCTGTATGCTATTTAACTAGGTAGATCTCACAGATCAATTGGATCCAATCCAATTCCTAGATCCGGTTAGGTGGACATCCAAGTCCTAAACATATAGCGTATGCCAATGTATCTAATACATTTTCTAACCATATCCTCCGAATCATCTAGGCCTTGGCTTTGGCACAACAAACCTAATGATTCCAGTTAAGCGGGACCCATTGACAAGGATAGTTTCGTAATCAATGTCGTTGGACAAGAAGTGATCTTGACTTTGGCCAACAAATCACAACTTGGACAAGACACCGATGTGGAACAAAACTCTCATGATTCAAGTACATCCTAATTGACAAGGTCTTGACTTTGGCCAACAAACCAATGCCAATCGGATCTTGAACAAGAATCATTCAATGGAAGGATAATCGCTTAATATAGATTGAGGGATTTTTGCGTAATTGGCAACCAATTTATTATCTTTGTTAGGTCTCATCAACATACACCCTTAAGCATGCTTCTAAAACATCATAAAGCACGTAAAGTAAATTAATAGTGATATACGGATGGATATATAACACAACTTGTTCCTAGAACAAATCACTCCCTTTCCTCTCCCCGCTAGCACTATTCTACTACTACCCAATTACATAATACAATAAGAGAAACCTCATTTGCATTGAGGGGAATCAGGTGAGAAGAGAATACAAAGAGATAAAAGAGATAAGGCTGGACACGCAGGTCCAATTTTAAATTCTAAATTTACAATAATTTCTAAAATTACCCTTTCCCTTCTAATATCCATCCGATATAGACTATTCATTCATCACATACATATATATTCAAACAAGACATGCTTTTACAACCAATCTAATCCAATTAATTAGTCTTTGTTTAAATGATCATCCAATGTTCAAACAACGGTTTTGATTTTGCGCGAGTCCAACTCGTTTGAGAATAAGTACATAAGGTACGAATTCACGAATTATATCGAACTACTTATTAAATCTAATTTAATTCGTATTCAATACTAATTCAATTATTTAATTCCAAATTAAATGTTTACACTTTTAATGTGCTTTAAAGACTTAGATTCTAAATCTAATCTAATTGGGTCTCAAAGCCCAACTAACATCCAATGTTTGTTTAATTAAAGTCCGATGGGCTTTCAATTGATTTATTAAGGCTTGGGCTTTGGTCAATGTGGGTCAAATCCAATTACCAAGCCCAAAAAAAAAAGAATCACCCTTAAATGCCACAAAATCAATTTCAAGCCCATAAGGCCCAATTAAACTTTAAAGCCCATTATGCTACATTTTGACTTAATGGAGTGATTTAGGCCCAAATTGGATCCAATCCTTTTGGCCCAAATCTACTTGGCCCAACCAAGCCCATTATGCCCAAATATAATATTACAAGCCCAATTTAACAATTAAGCCCATTATTTAAATTTCAATATTCCAAATTTTAAAATTCAATTAATTAAAGTGTAAAACCAAGATTAATACATTAAACCAAATTATCAAAATACCAATTTAATTTATTAATCATCTATTGTTCAAAACATATGTCCAACATTAATTTGAACAAAAATCAAGTCCATTTTCATGTCCATTAGTATTCGGCCAAGTGAGATTTTTGTGTTGAATTTTTTTCAATCCGATTGAATCACTAATCTACGTCCCGTATACATTTTAAGTCATCCAATGATCTTGTACACAAAAAATTCCAACACATCCAATGTTCATACCCATTCGGCCAAGGTTACATTTTTGGGGAAAAATCATCCAATGTATTTTTCTCAAAATTGATTCCATATAATATCATTCTATATACATGTAAGCATACTCATTCATCAAATTTCACAAGAACATGCTTCAATCATTTTACCCAAATTTTAACCTAATATATTTCATGCTTAACATAGCTCAATGATACCATTGTTGGTTACTAAAATTAGTCCCAAGGAAAGATTAAGCATATGAAATACAACAAAATGAATATATATAATGAACTTGAAGCATGGCGGAATCATACTTACAAAGCTTTTGTGATGAAAAGATGAACAAAGGTTGAAGCTCCAAGATCCTTGAAGTTTCGGCCAAGAGGAGAAAAGAGTTGAAAGCTCCAAGCTTTGTGTATTCCAAGCTCCAAGGTGGTTTCCCTATCACCTCCTTTGATTCCTTGCTTGTGCTAGCAAAAATGGAGAATGAGAAAACAATCTTCTGCCTTGTATGTGCAGCTCACGGCGTGAGCAAGAGAGAAAGAAGAGGAGAGTGTTTCACTTTTAATTTTTGTTCCTTTTTGCATGCCAAAAACCGTGAGAGACAAAGGAAATGAAAAGTGATTTGATATCTAATACCAATAGAATTTTTTAATGCAAAAAAATCCTTCAAAACCGTGCATGGCTTTCCCTCCAAAATGAAATCCATCATTTGCCATCATTACCACACTTTGAGATTAGAGACAATGTATCATCCCACAAAGGTGACTAGATACATCCACCATCTATTCGTATTAAGTAATGAGATATCGTGATGTGATTTGCGGATATCACTCGATTCAAAATACGAATGTGTCCGCAAACACTTTCGGGCTCGGTTTCGTCAATTCCGAATTAACGAATTTCCGTTGCGACGTGAATTAAATAATTACGCCTTGCGAAATTACTATTCAGTTCGCTAATGAATTAATTCTAAATTAATTCGTTTGCCCGAATTAAAATCCGATTTTAATTCCGCGTCAAAATCTAATTTCGTTTAATAATATATCGAATATATTATTTTATCGATTAATTCCAAATTAATCGATCTCCCTCTCTCTCCTAATAAGGCATTTTATCCAAGATAAAGTTTCTCCGTTATTATTCCAAGATTAATAAAGTTCGAATCAAACATCATAGGTGAATCTTCAGGAAGCGACCCAAGAAATCTCCGGATATGTTGGCAGTAAATATGGTCGTTGGATAATCCAAACACGTACGTACCTGTACTACGTTTTTACCGATTTACAAGACAAGGTTGGCTTCTAGCAAAGCGCCATGCCTACCCAATTCTCCAGAAATATTCTTACTGGAATATTAGATCTATATCAAGCGTAGTATACCGTAGTATTGCGTACATCGATCCAGTATCGGACGATCACATGTTAGGCCTGGGGCTGGAAATGTGTCTGCCCCGTACGAAACATATATCGGACATCAAGCAACTAGTCTCTTTAAATCGGGCAATACTGACCTAGTCATATTGTCCCGACGGTTGCAACCTTTTATAGAGCACTAGTTCTGTATCCTGCGTGATCATCAACTCCATATGTCTGAAGTGACACTTCCATCTTGACATCACACCCAGTGCACTATGATTCTTGATAAACCCATAAGAGGTGAACACAGAACCAGTTAAGGTCCCCCAACCACCAAAACCAAAGTTTACCTATTGTCGCAAGTACTAGCGATGCAAGTCTCAGGTTAAGACCATATACACCTACCCTGATGCGGCCTCCCATAGACACGCAGACATACTACCAATGGGATTCCGCGGGGTCTATCCAGAGCGAAGCTGTTTTCGTACCATCGGTAAAACACAACCTCCTATCGCACTTTCATAAGTATCCAATACTTAAATATATGAGAACTATGTCGTTGTGCCCTCACAACATGCACAAGTGCAATACTAGTCTATTCCGCATTATCGATGTCCGATCTCGATAATACTCCGACTAGGGATATTTAATGATTTAAACCTTTATGTATTGATACTGTCTCATATCATCTCAATACGGAATTAATCATATGGACTTTCGCCATTTATATATCAAAGTAAATAAATTACAAAACGGCAAAAGGCAATTTCATTATCACATAGTTAATTTTGTACAATAATACAATATCATTTACAAAACAGTGACGCTATGGGTCATAATGTCTAACAATGGGGTCACTGGAAGCGTGACTGCCGTATGGACAAGGCATACATGAAGGAAGTGAAAGTGGGGCAAGGCTCCAATTTCAGGTATGTTTGTTATAAACATGTCCACTACTGGTTTTAAAATTGAATTTTAGATACTGGCTGTGGTACATAAATATATGTATAGATGTGCGGGATCTGCTGATTAGTAGGAGACTGGCTTTAGATGAGATCTACCAGCGAGTCGAAACAATGACAAGAGTCGCTGTTTTAACCGTAAAAACCTAGTTTTGGAACTGCCCTTTGGGCATGTACTTAAATTAGGAGACTGTTATAATATATCTAGTTTGACTAGGAACATTTTCTCTGTATCTAGTTTAACCCGTTGCGGGTATACCTTTATATTCTAGAACACTAAGTGTTTTGTTTATAAAGATATATGGAGATAAACACATTAGATGTGAACAACGGTATTTATATTTAGAATATAAATGAATCTCAAACATATAATATAACAAACAATAGCTCAAACTGAATTAATCATATGAGACTTATTTGTGGCATTGTTGTCTGGGACACATTAACAAGACTCGTATATCCACACTTTCAAAGAGTGGATACTAGGATGGATTTGATTCTAATTCAAATGATGTCTACGAATCTAGTTTATTAGGCAAAGTGCCTAGAACACCTTTTACTAGGTAAAAGTACAAGTGCTACCGATCTGTTAGCCCTTATTCATGGTTACGTAAGTGGGCCCATGTCTAGCTAGGCTAGAGGTGGATATGAATACTTTGTAACCTTTACGGATATGGCATCGCGTTATGGTTATGTGTATCTTATGAAACACAAGTCAGAAACTTTTGAGTAATTCAAAGAGTTTTGACACGAAGTAGAAAAATAGATCGGCTAAGTATTAAAACATTACGGTCGGACCATGATGGATAGTAATTAAACATATAAGTTTCTCGATTACTTGAAAGAGTATGGTATTCTTTCACAGTGGCCTCATCTCGGGACATCTCAATTTGACGGTGCGTCCGAACAGAGTAACCGAACTTTGTTGGCCATGGTAAGGTTAATGATGAGTCACTCTGAGCTACCAATTTCCTTCTAGGAATACGCATTAAACAGTACAATACTTACTTTGAATAAGGTTCCATAAAAATCTGTTAGACAGACTTCATATTAGATATGAACAAGAAAGAAACCGGGTTTCTCATTCCTGATGATTTGGGATGCTGGGCATATAATTGAATGTTTGGATGATAACAAACTAGAACCCAAATCAGATAAGTGTCTATTTGTAGGTTGTCCTAGGGAAACCAAAATATAGTACTTATACAACTCACAAGAGAACAATATAATTGTTGCTCTCCATGCGGTTTTCCTAAGAGGAATACCTATATGCAGTGGTGAGTGGGAGGAAAGTAAAACTCGATGAAAATCGGAATAATACTGTTCCAGGCACCTAATCCTCACGAAACACCAACAATTCATCAGGGATGAAACTGTACCAATAATCTTTGAATACACAAGAACCGCGTAGGTCGAAGAGAGTCAGAAAACAACCTGGGAGGTATGGGTTTCTGATCTCACCTCATGTAGATATCAATCTTTTGAGGAAGACAAACCGGCTACGTATGAGGAAGTGATACAAGGTATCGACGCCTTTTATGGTAAAATGCCATGAATCCGAAATGGATTCCACGTATACAACCAAGTTTGGAGACTGGTTGATGTACCAGAAGAAATTGTGCCTATTGGTACTATATGAGTCTTCACGGAACACATACATGGATGGCAACATACAAATGTACATATCTAGGCTTGTACAAAAAATGTATCATCCACGACATAGTGTCAACTATGACGAAATTTTTTCACCTGTTGCCATGATTAAATCCATTTGGATAATGCTTGTTAATGCTGTATATTTCATTTATGAAATATGGTACATGAACGTCAAAACCGCTTTCCTTAGCGGAAACCTTTAGGAGGATGTTTACAACATCCTGACGGTTTTGTTATGCCAAAACATGCAAACAAGGTTTGCAAGTTAAATCGATCCATTTATGGATTGAAGCAAGCATTGCATTCTTGGAACCAGCATTTTGATGTAATCATAATGGTGTATGATTTATTCAAAACGAAGATGATTCTTGTGTATACAAGAAGGTTAGTGGGAGCGCACTGACAATGATTGTCCTACACATTGATGATGTATTGCTTCTTAGCAATAACATTCCTATAAAATAATCGGTGAAAGCATGGCTTTTATTAAAATTCTCCATGGAATACATGGGAGAAGCATTCTTTATTCTAGGAATAAAGATCTACTGGGATAGATCTAGAAAGCTGCTGACAACCCTCCTAGTGCTAATACATTTTTGAAATATATGTGACCTACTGTCTCATATGCTTTGAGCATATGTAGGCGCTATAAGACCAATCCAGGTGATGGTCACTGGATTGATCTAAAGAACATCATTGAGTGTCTTGGATGAACTAAGGATGCTTTCAGAAAATATGGGGAAATGAGAACTTGAGGTGACTAGGGTCACCGCTACAAGTTTCCAAACCGAAAAAGATGACTTTAAGTCGCAATAAGGGTACATATTTAGTTTGAATAATGGAATAGTGAGCTAGAAATCTTCCAAGCAAGATACTTTTGTCGAATAAATAACAAAAGCGGAACATTGCTGCAACTGAGGCACCAAAAGAAGCATTTTGGATCTATACAATCCTAATTGGATTAGGTGTAGTTCTGTTAGCAGCTGAGCTAGGCTACATCGTAGGCTAAGGAACCACAGTCTCATCAACGATCCAAGTATATACTTCGGCTATTTCATCTGATTCTTCAGATCATACATCGTGGCGATGTGATGATCGAATAAAATACATTAGATGATAACCTTGAAAATCCGCTGACGAAAGCTGTTTCTCAGCAGAAGTTTGAGCGACCCGTATATAGTTCAGGTGTAGGACACTTGAGTGATTGGCTATAGGCCAAGTGGGAGATTGTTGGACAATTATGACCCATAGCATCACTATTTGTACAGAACATGGCGTTGTTGTACAAATTAACTATGTGACAAAGGAAATTGCTCTTTTATCATTTGTAATTGGATTACCTGGATATATAAATGATAAAAGTCTATATGATTAGTACCTGATTAATAAGATATGAGACAATATTAATCAACGTAAGGTTTAATCATTAAATATCCCTAGTTGTAGTATTATCGAGACTGGACATCAATAATGCGGAATAGGCTAGTATTGCACTTGTGTGCATTATGGAGGCATAATGGCATAGTTCTCATATATTTGGGTATTGGATACTCATGAAAGTGTAATAGGAGGTTCTGTTTACCGATGGTATGGAAACAGCTTCGCTCTGGATAGACCCCTCAGAATCCCATTGGTAGTATGACTATGTGTCTATGGGAATCCGAATCAGGGTAGGTGTATTTGGTCTTAACAAGAGACTTGTGTCGCTAATACTTGCGACAATTAGTATACTTTGGTTTTGGTCATCTGGTGCTTTAACAGGTTCTGTGTACGCCTCTTCTGGGTATACTGAGAATCGTAGTGTATTGGATGTGATGTCAAGATGGAAGTATCACTTTAGTCATATGGAGATGATGATCACGCATGATACGGAACTAGTACTCTTTAGTACTGCAGTCATCGGGATAATATGACTAGGTCATGATTATGCGATTATAGAGACAAGTTACTAGAGATCCGATATATGCTTCGTACGGGGCAGACACAATTCCAGCCATAGGCCTAGCATGTGATATCGATACTGGATCATTATACGCAATACTACGTATACTACGTCTGACAAAGATCTTGTATTCCGTAGAAGAATATTTCTGGAGAATTGGGTAGGCACGGTGCTTTGCTAGAAGCCAACCATGTCTTGTAAATAGGTAAGAACATGGTACTGGTTATGCACGTATTCGGATAGTCCGATGACCGTATTTACTGCCAACATATCCAGGGATCTCTTGGGTCGCCTCCCGAAGATTCACCGTTGAGATTTGACTCGAACAGAAAATTAATCTGGGATTAATTATGAGAGAGAAAATTAATCTGGGATTAATTACGGTAATAAATTAATATGGGATTAATTAAAAGAGAAAGAATTAATCTGGGATTAATTCGATGAGAATTTATCTGGGATTAAATTCGTCGAGAAGAGAGAATGCGATTAATTTAGAATTAATCGGTGAAGTAAATTTAATAGTGAAATTAGATTTTACTATTTAATTTATTTAAATTTGGCCTAAAATAATATATTAGATATATTAATTGAAATTGGATTTCAATGCGGAATTAAAATTGGATTTTAATTCGTGCGAACGAATTAATTTGTAATTAATTCGTAAGCGAATTTAATAATAATTTTGCTAGGCATTATTATTTAATTAAATTTGATTTAATTACGTCGCGACAGAAAATTCTTTTAATCGTATTAAACGAAACCGAGCCTGAAGTGTGTTGAGCCACCCAACTTGAATTTTGAATTTAAATGTGGGACCCACTAGTCACATCACTTGTCAAAGGTGATGGTGGTAGTTGGGTAAAGTGAATGGTTTTCATAAAACCACTTGCTTTTAACCATATGGTTTTGGAAACAATATATAACACATACTTTGTTTTTGAAACAACTAACTGTTCACTCTCTCCATTTTTATATCTCAAAATACCGATTGCTTCTCTTTGGATGAGGAAGAATTTTCTTTTCTTTTTGTTCATAGCTAGCACTTCAAGGAGTCAATCAAGGAGATAAGGAACTCACCCGAGAGTATGGAACTCGATTTCAAGCTCCGAAGCATTCAACACACTCCCACAAAGAAGGAATTTTTGAAATCTCCTCAACCAATCAATGTGAGTATTCCGCAACCTCTTTGATAATTCACACACGAATCACTCTTAGACGATCTTGCATGTTCTAGGAACACTAACAGTGCATGGTCTGAACACTCAGTGTCGCGACATTGGAGATCACTCACTGTCGCGACGTTGCCCCCTGTAAAATATTAATAGAGAGTATTTTAACCTTCAAATCAATTCTAAACACTTCCAGTCTTCTCCAATACTTCAATACACCTAAAATCCAATTTTAGCATCAACCATCATCAACACATGTTATACAACAAACATACATATATATTCTAAATATAAATATGCTTTTTTTAATCAAAATATAAACCAAATAGAATCCCACAATGAAATGAATCATAAATAATTCTAGGTCACTCAAAGATGGTCAAGTGATTCTAGAATGGTAGTCATAGCTTTAAGCGTTCATCTAGAGTTCTAAACTCTAATTTAATGTTTCATGTCCAACATGAACATATTTGACCCAATAACAAGCATATTGTGTTTAAACTTCGAAAGCATCCATACATAATTAATTAGCCTAATTTCAACATCAAGCTATGCTATTTTATATGCAATACATAATCCATCATTATATGTCTCACTAATGATAACGCACTAATGAAAAACATAGCTTCAGAGAAGATCAAACTTACCTAGTATTCTTGATTACAAGATCCAATCTTCTTCTCTTTGTTGAAATGTTGTGGAGAAATTGCAAGGTTAGCAAGCTTGACTCTAAGATCCAATCTTGATTCCAATGCTAGCAAGCTTCACTCAAAAATCTAATATTGATTTCTCCTTGTTGAAATGTTGTAGAGATCTTCCAAAACTTCTCTAAACACATCTTTTACTTAGGCTAATTTCTATAACGCTTGCTTGTTTTATACCTTGCTAAGATTGCTATTTATTTCAAAAGTTAAGCAATTTGTAATTAATAAAGTTCTAATAAACTTTTATGTGGGCTTAATCCAATTTGTTCAAATATGTATAATTAGGTGTGACTAATCACCATTGTCTACCACTTTGATTTGATCCAATTAAATAGAGCCAAATAAACCTATAATTATATATTTGTAATTACCAAAATAATCTCCAATGGTAGGATATTTATGAAATTACAACACAAACCCTCGTGTGATTTTGGATTAATCCAATTGGGTCGAAGTAAATAATCAATATTATCCAATAACACTTTATTATTTTGGTTCATAATTATAATATCGAATATTATTTATTATAAAAAATTATCGGCTACCCAAGTGCTCAACGAGTACACTTCATATTGGGGGACTCTCTAAGTACAGACACGATCGTTATATAAGCCTAGCTTATATGTAGGTAATTCGACCATCTCCAAATTCGCGAAGAACACAAATGACCTTTCTGACCTATACAAGTCGAGGTCATTACATATGTTTATCATCCATCCCCCCGTCGTAGGCTTTCCTAGTTGTGTTTTGGAAAAAATAGATTACAACCGTCAAGTTTTCGAGGTGTACATCTCATGTTGACATGTCCACGATTCCTTATAACTAGTTAGAAACCATTTCTGATACATATGATCCACTCTAGGAGATCGGCTTTGGCCAAAGTCTTAAGAATCGTGACTTACTCACATGGATACCCAAACCCCTTATGGTACAAATACGGGCCGATAGATCCTATCTTGTTACACACTTGATTAAAAAGTGCATCGGTCCACACCCAACAAACATCTAGCAGTCAGACCATTAAATGTATCTGACATTTATGGCATCAAAGTGTAGTGGATCATACACAAAATCAATATTATCCTACAGTTAAAGGATCACTTATGCTACTCGACTCAAGGCGATTCCTCGGTGGTGTGTACTTCCAACTATTATGAATAACTTGTGATTCATTCAGTATTCGCTCCAATGAATAACCACATGTCTACATGAGCTTCCCTTGCTCATGCTACATTGGGTTAAACCATTGGAACTCCAATTCCAATATACAACATGTGCTTATATTCTAGGTTATAGGAATTCGACATATTCTAAAACTAACGACTATAAATATTTACTTTAAGAATAATTTATAATTGTAATACTATCCCAATATCGACCACCCACCCAGTGTCCAGTATTACTATATGAATATTTTAAGGTCGATGTCATTTTAGCATATTTATACATCAATCTAAAATGCATAATGACATTACCATTAACAAGGTTTGAAATCAAAATGAGGTTATTTATTAATAAATAATAAAATATCATGCACATATATTATTCAGATTGGCACTCCAAGCACCAACTTTAACAACGTCGACTACTAAAAAAAATGTTAAACCTTTACAAGAAAGAAGTGGTTAAAATAGAAGTCCTTAAATTTCTTGATTCATTCATCTCTTACATACATGGTTTGGAGAAAAGCACATATGTTAAGAAATGGAGAGTTAAAAAATTAGGTGTTTGTTATGAATGCGCATGTTGGACGTGCAACACTCGTTGTTTTTCTTTAGGAATGATGTCTAATAATTGCGACGAAAAATTTCGATCCATTAGAGATGGCTTGAGTAAAGAGTCATTAGATAATATATCATTGACTCTTGAGACGCATCCTAGTGGATTTGATAGATTGATTCGCAACTTACATACATAATTTCAAAAAGGAAGACAATATATAGTCTCGAGAATCTGACTTTTAAATACCCTGTTTGCCAATTTGTAAGAAAATTGGATAAGAAGCATATCCCCAACCCATAGAGGGCATGCAAGGCATTACTGGACGTAAAACTATAGGAAGATGTGAGTCACAATCACAAACACCAATAATATTATCTTAATTTGTTGTTTTGATTTCATTTACTTTAAATGAATATTTGATTTACTTTAATTTCTTCTTTTGATTTCATTTATTTTAATTTTTGCTGAGAGGTTCTAAACTTTTTGACTTTCATGTCTATTTTACTGTTTATCTGACAATTATCATTTTGCAGGTACTAGTGCATTATTACTTACTCATCCTTTTTCAGGATCCATAAATAAAGCCCATCATTTCTCTCTTCAACACATCTAAATAAGAGAATAGTAAAAATGGAGAAAACTTTAAGATGACTAGTCACTAGTATCTGTGTATTTTGTGCATTTAACACTGGAACTAAACCATAATTTTTTTTAGGCTGCAAAAGAATTGGGTAGAGTTTTGGCGTAAGAAACATGCATTTAGTATATGATGGTGACAATTTTGGATTGATGGGATGTTTTTCGAAGGTCATGCATGAAGGTGGCAGTCAAGTTTTGGGGATCATTCCAAAAACTTTGGCAGACTGAAACCTCATCGGGAAAAAAATAGAGAAGAATACATTGCCTCATGTATGTCTGAAAGACTTACTGAAATGATTAATCATGTTAAGCTTTTATTGCTTTACAAGGTATGCTGGACATGTTGGAAGAACTATTCACAGTGGGGTCATGGGTGAACCTAAACATTTACCGAAAACCCATGGACTACTTAATGTTGATCATTTTTTTGATTTTCTTTTACTATTTATTGAGGATGCTAAAAGACTCGGGTTCATTTCAAAACCGGCAAAACATATTGTTCTTATTGCAGGAAAAATTATTGAATAAATTGACCAACTGTTTGCCTATGAACCAAAAATCGACCAAATTCTTTCCAAGTTGGACTGGTCAGATAACGATCATGGTGACTTAGATAATTTAATTTTCTCCAAATACTAGCGAAAATGTTAAAAAGCGATTTAGCGGGCCCAACCTTAAGTCAAACCCAATTAGCTTTATTGTACATAAGAGCCATAACAAAAAATTAAGATGGGTGTAATCCAAGTTAAATCCCAATAAGAGTTCGCAATTTTAGCCCAAGTCCCTATTTTTCTCGAAAAGTCCATAAATTTCAAGACTTTTCTTACCATTTAAAAATGGTTAAGACAAAAGAGGAGGAAAGGAAACAAAATCTTCATTTGTACCCCCTTGGCCGAAAATACATAGGAGAACAAGTGATGAATTTCCATTTTCTCTAGCCAATTTTCAAGATAACCTAGAGCAACCATCACCAACAAGTTTAGGAAGGAGGAAAGGATGGCTTGGACACTTATTTGGTGGAAGATTACCATTGCTTGAGGTAAGGGAAACTTGACCCAAATCTTGATATGTTGATTTTTGATGATTTGGTGATTAATGAGTGTTGTTGGCTTGTGGTTAATTATGTTTAGACGTTTATTGAGTTAGGAAAATAATGATTGTGAGAAACCCCTAAATTATGAAATCCCTAGGCTTGGAGCTAAGTTGGAGTCTATGGAATGGATGTTGAGATGATGTTAGAGGGTGATATTGATGATATTTTGTATACTTGTTGTTGTTATAGCTTGGTTGATGTTGTAGAATTTGAGAGTGAAGATGGAGAATTGACGTTGGCCTTGAAATCAGGTGAGCATCACGACGCTCAACACTGTGCATCGTGATGCGCAATAAAAGAATGCTCTATGCTCAGTTCTATTTTTGTGAGAGTCGCGACGCCAATGGGCTAGCGTCGCGATGAGTAATAATTTAGTGCTCTCTGCCTCGATTCTGATTTTTTGGAAGTCGTGACGCTTAACACTTAGCGTCGCGACGCGTATGGGAGGCGCAACGCTTAATATTTGGTGTCGTGATGCGGAACAATCAGATGCTCACTGCCTTAGCTACTTGTGTGAGCATCACGACACCTATTGGCCAGTGTCGCGATTCGTGACCCAATTTTTTCAGGATCAGTTTTATCCATTTCAACTTCATCCTAAGATGTTAGAAGGCACCCTAAGAGTTTCATATAAGCTTATTTACACGCGTTATATCATGTGACAAGCATAATACATAAATCGTACATTACATATAATTTTTTGGCATTTGTAAATATTCTGAGTAATAAGAAGAAAACTAACAGATTGTTTTGTCTTTAGATCGACCTCAGTACTGTTTTGCTAACCTAGTGGAAGTATTTTTCAGAGATGGCCTGAAAGAGTTTTTGCTCCTTTGACGCATCTCAATATAATTTGTAACAAGTTATTTTTGTTTATTTCTATTTTAATAATTTAAATTTGTGAATTCTCCATAATATTGATTAAATTTGATCTTCATATGCTATTTGATAATTATTATCATCATACACAGTAACATATGATCGTGGTTTAAGTGAAAATTTTGTAATATTCAGTTCTCTAGTTTGTTGGAGAAAAGCACATAAAGGTAGTGGAATTTTTATTTTTTTTAAAAAAAAAAACTAACAAAGATTTTAGTTAAAAACCTGACATCTTGCCTCAGCAAGCAGTGATTGTTCGCATAAAACAGTAGAGCTTGAGTTAGTTTAAAAAAAGATAATAATAATAATAATCAAGCTTTTACTTAGTAACCGTACATCTTGCTTCAGCAAGCAGTAATTGTTTGTGTAAAACATAAGCGCTTGAGTTGTTTTAATTAAAAAAAAAGAAAAAAAAAAGAAAGTGTTTGTGAATAAGTTCGATTTCGTAGCCTCTCTAATTTGAGCAATTAATTCTATAGAGGTGTTTTAACACTTAGTGCCCTAAGGCCAGCTGGTCTGGGAGTCACTGGTCCAAAGCTCGTTACATGGGTTAGAGAGAAAGCGTAAGGGAGTCCAACACACTTTTTTTGACGTCTGAGATCTAAGCAATTAAGTCTATAGGGGTGTGTCTTAACACCTAGTGTCCTAAGCCAATTGATTTGGGAGTCACGACCCAAAGCTCGTTAAAAGGGTTAAAGATGTATTATTATAAAACAAAATGATATTTTTTATAAATAAACTTTCATTACCAAAAGGCGTGAAGTCTGATATAACTTTAGGAAAAAAATACTATATTTTCAACAAAAACTGTGAATATTATAGGCACAATGAATTGATTGATACTTTCTCTTAGGGTGTATGGAAGAATGGTAAAAAGTACAGGATAATTTTTCTTATTTGCTTGGATAAGAATTTAACTTTTTTAGTTTTCGCTTAAATTACTATGGACTAATAATAAGCTGTTTGGGGGGTATGATGAACACTAAAAAATATACATTTAATAAAGAAAAAATAATCATTTTACAATTATAGTTTCATTAATCCCCTTGATTTAACACATTTGTGAAATTGTAATTAAATTTATTTTTCATATATTTTTTTGTGATTTTTATTTTTTTATAATAGACATGACATTTGGATTTTGGAGGCCATAAACTTAAAAGGGTGTTCTAACAGTGTTGAAAGCGAATTTTTTTATATTTTGGCATTAACTTTTAACTCTAATATCTGATTGAAGCGATTCCAGTTCTAGATGAAATAAAACTCAATTATCTACAACTGTGATATTTACAAGTTTTCTAGTTCTGAAGTTTTTAAGGCCCAAATTTATGAAAAATACAAAATGTGTTGCATGTAATTTTAATTATTGCAAAAAACATAAACAATAACAACAAAAAAAAAAAATTTTCCACCTTTCGGTGGATTGTCAATTCTTACCAAACATGCAATTTGCAAATTGCTTTCGATGGATTGTCAAATTCCCCCCACCAAACACGTAATTTACAATTTGCAAATTACATGGAGGGTGCTGAGTCCTCTACTATAAATAGAGGTGCTCAGAACCTTAGAAAAGCAGTTAGGATTCCATAGTTTTCTCTGGAATTTTTTGAAGTTCCAGCTCTTATGTGTTTTATTTTTCAAGCTTTGTTATAATTACTTTTTCTTTCATAATAAAATTATGTGTGTTTTTATTGAAAGCATTAGTAGCTAATTTCATCCTGTTGGGTGAAGCTTTTAATACATGAATATAGATTAATCTTACTTATATTATAATATATGAATTGTAATCTGAAGACTAATATTTTTTAAATTTGGATTATTTATTAACAAATTTTGTTACCGCTTTTATGACTGGTTTTGTATATTTGGTATATTTGAGTACCTAACTGAACTTGTTATAGACAAATGTTATCACCGCCCTTATGCCTAGTTTTATATGTTTTGCATAATTAATTCCTGAAATAAATTAACTCGGTAAAAATGACAATTTATATATTATAACAAGTAAGATTTCTCTAAATTTAAAATATTAAAAGTGGATCCCCTAGCCCCAATATTTTATTTTATTATTGCAGTCCAATTTAAAATTGTCAATTTCTTCAAAACAATTCAATCTTTTATTTTCACTCGAATTATTATTTTATTTTACTAAATCTATTTCCTATGGATCGACCGGCGGACTTACCATATTATTTTATTACTCTGACACTCTTATAATGTTGGACAATTATGACCCATATTATCACTATTTGTAAAAGACATTGTGGTTTTTGTACAAATTAACTATGTGACAAAGGAAATTACTATTTTAACATTTTGTAATTAGATTACTTGAATAATAAATGATAAATTCCTTATTTAGTTCCAGATTAATAAGATAAGAGACAATATCAATCCATGTAAGGTTTAATCATTAAATATCCCTAGTCGTAGTATTATCGAGACTGGACATCGATAATGCGGAATAGCCTAGTATTGCACTTGTGCGTGTTATGGAAGCGTAACGACATAGTTCTCATATATTTGGGTATTGGATACTTATGCAAGTGTAATAGAAGGATTTGTTTGCTGATGTACGAAAACAGCTTCGCTCTGGGTAGCCCCTTAGAATTCCATTGGTAGTATGACTATGTGTTTATAGGAATCCGAATCAGGGTAGGTGTATTTGGTCTTAACCTGATTTTATGGCAAATGGTGATTCCTTATTGGGCTTTGGTTGCCAAAGTCCATGCCTTAAGATTTAATTAAAAGCCCATTGGACTTTAA
The DNA here is from genome assembly GCA_019454045.1 of Zanthoxylum bungeanum. NCBI lineage: Eukaryota > Viridiplantae > Streptophyta > Magnoliopsida > Sapindales > Rutaceae > Zanthoxylum > Zanthoxylum bungeanum. The sequence goes on from SKCR01004406.1 coordinate 68,411, forward strand.
TTAAATTGACATTGGATGTTAATTGGGCATTTGAGACCCATTTAGATTGGATTTAGAATCTAAGTCTAAAAGGCACATAAATAAGTGTAATTAATTAATTTGGAATTAATACGAATTAATATTGAATACAAATAAATTGGATTTAAAATTGTAGTTTGATATAATTCAAGAATACGTATTTTGAGTACTTATTCTTCTCAAAGAGTTGGACTCGCGCAAATCAAATCGTTGTTTGAACATTGGTTGGTCATTAATTGAAAGATTAATTAATTGGATTAGATTGATTGAATATATGCTTTGTGTGAATACATGGATGTATTGTATGAATAATGTATATCAGATGGATATTAGAAGGGTGATGACAATTTTAGAAATTATTCTAATAAATTTAGAATTATTAAATTGGACCTGCGTGTCCAGCCTTTTATATCTTTTGACTCTTTGTATTTCTCTTCTCCCCAATTCTCATCAATGTTAATGAGGTTTCCTTATTGTATTATGTAATTGGGTAGAAGTTAGAATAGTGCTAGCGGGAGAGAGGAAAGGGAGAGATTTTTTCTAGGAATAATTTGTTAAATATCCATCCACATATCATTATTATTTATTTCGCGCCTTATTATGGCTTTTAGAATGCATGCTTAGGAGTGTATGATGAGACCTAATCAAAGATATAAATTGGTTGCCAATTTACGTGAAAAACCCTCAATACAATATTAAGTGTTTTCCTTCGATTGAGTGGTTCTCTCTCAAGATCCAAGATTGGCATTGGTTTGTTGGCCAAAGTCAAGATCAATGTCCATCGCGGATGTGTTTGAACCACGAAAGCTTTATTCTATATCGCATATCTTGGGCATTTTTGACTTGTTGGCCAAAGTCAAGGTCACTTTTAGTTCATCAACGTGGATTACGAAGCTTTCCCACTGTTAATAGGTCCCACTTAACTGGAATCATTACTTGTTGAGCCAAAGCCAAGGCTTAGATGATTTAGAGGAAAAAGTTAGGAATATATTGGATATAATTACATATATTGGATATATGTTTCGGACTTGGAGGTCCACCTACCGGATCTAGGAATTGGATGAGATCCAATTGATCTTAGAGATCTACCTAGTTAAATATCATACAGCTTGTTGACCAAAGTCAAGGTTGTGTGTTATTTAACGGGATCCTAGCCCACTAGGAAACTAAGTTTCCTGAGTACTCAACAGAGGGTTAGAGGCTCGCCGAAAAATAGTGGGAGGCCAATATTGAATTTGCAATTTCGTTCAAATACTTGCCAAATACGCGCTTTCAAATTATTTTCGTCATTTTATATATTTATATTAGTTGGACTAATATTTTATTATTTTCTTGTAACAGTTGGACTGTACCCAAAATCGTTAATTGAATAGTTAGACTATTGCAATTAAGATGGCTGGAATATCAATGTTAGAGACATTATCATTGGCGAAAATGTCTTTAATGGTGTGAACTTTCCTGACTAGGATATGAACATCAGGATTGTCCTGGGGGCGAGAGATTGCTCTATATGATAGAGAGACCTCTTGGGCCTAAGCCCGGATTGAATCAGATGCTTGAGCTTGAGCTTTGGAAGACTTACAGTGATGACAACTCAACTGCTCAATCCGTCATGCTTGCTGCAATGACCCTACAATTTCGTCATCAAAATAATGGATTGGATCCATACAAAATGATGTTGAAATTTAGGGATCCTTCACCGATCTAACCTTAGATCGCAGAAGTACGAGTTGCAGAAGAAGCTCATTCGCTCTCGTATGTCAGAGGGTACATCTGTCAAGCACCATGTGTCGTAGACGATTGCTGACATCGAACAGCCGGGTCTGCTAGGCATAACCTTTGAGGCTGAGACTTCCATAGATTTGATCTTACAGTATCTTCCTAACAGCTGGAGCGGGTTCATCATGAACTACAATATGATGAACCAAGAGAAGACTCTTGAAAGTTGATGGCAATGCTGAAAGAGGCAGAAAAAGAGCTTTTAAACAGCAAGAAGCGCGAGGCGCACTTCGCTTCGACATCTCATAATTCCAAGGCTTGGCCGAAGGCTTCAAGAGGTGTGAAGAAGAGAAGAAATGGCAAGGCCAAATCATCAAAGTCTTCTGGGAAGACAAATGACAAATCCAAGATGTCTGCCTACAGTGTGGCAAACAGGGTCACTGGAAGCTTGACTGTCGTGAGTACAAGGCGCACATAAAGGAAGTGAAGGCGGGCAAGGCTCCGGCTTCAGGTATGTTTATTATTGAAATAAACTTGCCTACTTCTAGTTTTAAAAATTGGATTTTTGATTCTGGTTGTTGTACTCATATATGTACTGAGGTGCAGGATCTGCGGATTAGCAGGAGACTGGCCTCATGAGAGATTAACCTCCGCGTTGGAAATGAGACTCGAGTTGCCGTTTTAGCCGTTGGGACTTATATTTTGGAACTGCCCTCAGGGCATGTACTTAATCTTTCAGACTGTTATTATGTACCTAGTTTGACTAGGAATATTATATATGTATCTTTATTGGCCAAATGTGGCTATACTTTTGTTTTTAGAAATACTGGGTGTTTTATGTATAAAAATGATATGGAGATATGCAGTGCTGATGTGTATAATGGTCTTTATATTTTGAATATAAATCAATCTCAAACATATAATGTAACAAACAAAAGGCTTAAATTAAGTAACAAAGATGAAACTTATATGTGGCATTTTCGTCTGGGACACATTAACAAGACTCACATATCCACACTTTCGAAGAGTGGGTACTTGTGTTGGATAATTATGACCCATAGCGTCACTATTTGTACAGATTATGGTGTTGTTGTACAAATTAACTATGTGACAAAAGAGATTGCTCTCTTATCATTTGTGATTAGATCACCATGATATATAAATGATAGGAGGTCCCTGTGATTTGTTCCTAGATTGAGAAGATATGAGACAGTAGCAATCCACGAAGGATAAATCATTAAATATCCCTAGTCAGAGTATTATCGAGATTGGACATCAATAATACGTAAAAGACTAGTATTACACTTGTGCGTGTTGTGAGGGCACAACGACATAGTTCTCATATATTTGGGTATAGGATACACATGCAAGTGTAATAGGAGGTTGTGTTTTACCGATGGTACGGGAAACAGCTTCGCTCTGGATAGACCCCCTTGGAATTCCATTGGTAGTATGACTATGTGTCTATGGAAGTCCGAAATCAGGGTAAGTGTATTTGGTCTTAACCTGAGACTTGCACCGTTAATACTTGCGACAATCAATGTACTTTGGTTTTGGTCGTCCAGGCTTTAAAAGGTTCTGTGTACTCCTCTGCTGGGTATATGGAGAATCGTAGTGTGCTGGGTGTGATGTCAAGACGAAAGTATCACTCCAATCATAGTGGAGATGATGTCACTTAGGATACAGTACTAGTACTCTTAAGTAATGCAGTCATCGGGATATTATGACTAGGTCATGTATATCCGATTATAGAGACTAGCTACCAGTATTGGATTTTTTGATTTTTGATTCATTGGATGAGTTAAAATCATTCGGGAAATATTGATTGTGGATTCAATTGGATTGAAATCGAAATCGATTTGAAAAATCCCCACATTGCCGAGACTTGTGTAGCATGTATTGGGTTTGATTTTTGATAAATTGTGTTGGACATGATTTAATGTTATTGAGCATGATTAGTTGTGTATATTGATGATTTGGAAATATTGATTTATGTAATTAATTATGCAATACACTTTAGTTTAATTAAATATGAAATTTGGAATTTTTGTGTTTAATTAAATGGGCTTAAATTGGATTTGGGCTTTAAAAGTTGAAAATGGGCTAATTGGGCTTGGTTGTACCAAGTTAGGTTTAGGCTAAATTGGTTGGATCCAATTGGGCCCAAAACCAATTCCATAAAGTCCAAATGCGACTAATGGACCTTTAATTATTTAATTGGGCCTAAATTGATGTCTAGGCTTATGGGGTTACTCCTTGATTGGGCTTTGGTTATTGGGTTTGACCCAAGTTGACCAAAAGTCCACGCCTTAAAAAATTAATTAAAAGCCCATTGGACTTTAATTAAATTAACGTTGGACGTTAATCGGGCTTTGAGACCCGTAACGATTAAATTTGGAATTTAAGTCGTAAAGGTTTATTAATAAAGTGTAATATTTAATTTGGAATTAAATAGTGAATTAGTATTAAATACAAATTGAATTGGATTTAATTATGTATTTTAATTTAATTCAAGAATTCGTACTTTGAGTACTTATTCGCAAAACGAGTTTGACTCGCGCAAAATCAAATCTTTGTTTGAACATTGGATGGTCAGTAATTATCAGATTAATTAATTTGATTAGATTGATTGATAACATGCTTGTGTGAATACATGGTTGCGATGCATGAATAATATATATCAGATGGATATTAGATGGGTGGGGCAATTTTAGAAATTGTTGTAATAAATTTAGAATTTATTAATTGGACCTGCGTGTCCAGCCTATTACTTCTCAACTATGTGTATTTCTCTTCTCACCTATTCCCCTCAATGTAAATGAGGTTTCTTTAGAAGTGTAGTGTAACGGGTAGAAGTAATACTTGTGCTAGCAGGAGAGAGGAAAGAGAGAGATTTGATCTAGGATAAATGTGTTAAGTATCCATCCGGATATCATTATTATTTTATTATACGCGCTTTATTATGTATTTAGAATGCATGTTTAAGGGTGTATGATGATGAGACCTTAACAAAGATAATAAATTGGTTTCCAATTTGCACGCGAAAAACCCTCGCAAAATATTAAGCGTTTTTCCTTCCATTGAGTGATTCTTACTTAAGATCTAAGACTGACATTGGCTTGTTGGCCAAAGTCAAGGCCTTTGTTCATCGAGGATGTGTTTGAATCACGAGAGCTTTGTACAATATAAGTGTCTTATCCAAGTTGTGGTTTGTTGGCCAAAGTCAAGACCACTTCTTGTCCATCGACATTGATTACGAAGCTTTCTATGTGTAGGCATTGCATTTTTACATGTGAAACCCGATGATGAGTCTCAGTTGGAGGCACTACCTTTTTAAGTTAAGGATATTGCGGGAAACGGACGTCGGAAGGGGAAATTCGGAATAAGTATGTCATCAAGTTCATTTCACAAGTTCACTGTTTTCGTTCGAGCTGCGTTCGTTACCACGTTCAAACGTCAAACAGATTGCGAGCGTTCGTGTAGCGTTCTAAGAGGCGTTCGAACGGTGTCGGTATTTCTGGTTTTGCTGCGAGGCCCACACGTCCAAGGCCCTTAAATTACACCCAAATTAAATCAAGTATTAATTAAATTAAACATTGAATTAAATAAAATAATTAAACCATTTACCAATTAACTAAAACATAAAATATAATTATACCTAATTTAGATAAATCAAATATATTAACTTCCTAACTAAACAAAATCATATACTAAATTAAAAAGATGTTATGCCTAATTAAATCACTCATAACCAATTTAAAGATATTGACTTCCTAATCTAAACCAATCTTGTCTCCATCAAATCTTTGACTTTCCTTGCTCAACACTAAATCAAATCCTTCCTTGTGAGACAAGGAGAAGCCCTAGCCCTTCTCTATATAAACAACCCATAACCAAGACATGCACTCCCCTAGCTCATACACACAACACACACGCAAATTACAGCAAAGAAACCAAGAAGACCTAGCCATTCACGGCAATAGCAACAAAAACAATTCTCTTCATCTCCTCCACTCCATAGCCGAAAATATCATAGCCCCTAAACCCCCCACATCACCGAAAATCTCCCCCATACAGCAGCCCTCCATCACCGAAAATATACCCCAAACAGCGGCCCAAATATACCCCAAACAGCAGCCATAAAATACCCCAAACAGCAGCCCTTTTCCACCGAAAACAGTAGCCCATTTCCACCGAAAACAGCAGCCCAAATCACCCCCCAAAACAGCAGCAAAATCCTCCTAAAATAGTCCGTTGAAACGTCAAAACAGTGACCTGAACAGTGAGCAGAAAATACAGAGGAAATAGTAGCAAAACAGAGGCCAAACAGCAAGCAAAACAGCAAAACAGTGAGTTAAGACGCTAAACCAGTGAACCGGAGAAGTTGAGGAGCTTTACCCTTCCGATCTCCGTGAAACGCAAGTCCAAAAGTCGGTAAAAAAGGTTAGACCTGAGGGTATTTTCCACATTCGTTTTCTGTTTTATTTTTATTATATATTGAGTATTGTTCGCATGATTTTCATGTTGAAATGCATGTTGTGGCCCTTGAGTAGATAAATATGCATGTATTACGAAATATTGTACGTTGTGGCCTTAGAATAAAATAAAAGATGTGTCAACTCTCGCGGTATATCGGATGGAAACCCGGACATAAATTTCATAGACGATTCCGAATGGACGGTAGTATGATCTGTACTCGGGATACAACTCCACGTACCGCTTGAGTAAACGGCACCTTCATTTAATTTATATTGCTTTGATTTATTTATTTTTCGTCATTTAAACTCCGCATGTTACTTATTTATGCATGATGCGATCGAGTGCATAGGCTTAGTAAGTCGGATTAAAGGTCCCCTATTTGGAGGGGTTAAAATCCTTTACCACGATGTTTTGCCGTGCCGATTGGTGTATATTCGATTGGATGCGGGATGAGTTCAATCAGATACGTGAGGTCCCACATTGTGGATTTGTTTGTCTTTGAATGTGTTGCATGCATCAGGTGTGGTTCCGTTCAAACGCGTTCTCGAACGCCACACGAACATGAACCTTCTGTTTACCGTTCGAACGCGTTCTCAAACGCTATGCGAACGCGCACACATTTTCTTAGTGTTTCATGCATCAGGCCTGGTTCTGTTCGAACGCGTTCTCGAATGCTATACGAATGCGAACCTTCTGTTTACCATTCGAACGCATTCTCAAACGCCACGTAAACGCGTACGTATTTTCTTAGCATATCATGCATCAGGTCTGGCTCCTTTCGAACGCGTTCTCGAACGTTATACGAACGCGAACCTTCTGTTTACCGTTCGAACGCGTTCTCGAACGCTACGCGAACGCGCACCCACTGAACTGAGTCATTTTCATCAGATTTCATACATAATTGGTCCTAGTAGCTATCCTTTCGTATGATGAACCTGATTGCTTCTCTGTATTACGCAAGATTGTGTAGGTGTCGTTCATCTGTATTCCCCACATGTATGAGTACAATGTGTTTAACATATTACAATTCATATATCCATGTCGTTATAGCATTTGAGTATTATTCCTTGTGGTATATCGGATGGAAACCCAGACATAAATTCCGTAGCCGATTCCGAATGGACGGTAGTGCGGTCTGTACTTGGGATACAATTCCACGTACCACTTGGAAAAATGCTCACATGTGTGTTTGTGTCCATATTAGTTATCTTCTTTTGCACCACGTCATAGCATGCTTACTTTAATGCCTAATTGCATCCTTAAGTATCTTTTTGCATTATGTACTTAGTTGCTTCTTTTATTTATGCATGGACATATAATGGCTATTTGTTTATGATATGTCTATGAAATCACATGTTCGCCATTATTTGATTCGCCTTTATGTGTGCTTGCGTGGTTAGTGTGTGCTTCTGTTTCCATGAAAACAATATGCCAATGAAGTTGTATGTTCGTTGCTACTTTGATGTACTTTCAAGCATGCAATCTTAGATGTGAAATACATGAATTTAGGTGTAAGTTTTATCTTTGTGCATATGGATTTAGAAGCATGATACTCTTGGAAATAAGTGCTACTTAAGCTTGATTAAATTATTACACAAATCCTTTCATTACAAGTGACATAAGTAAGAGACCATTCCGAACCCAACGGTTTGAGGTCTTCCCTTGCGAGGGGTGAGTGTGACCTTAAATCTCATTTTCTCGGTTCACACCGGGTGGCGACTCCATTATTCTCCGGTTTAGTCCCCCGTGGCTACTCCGTACTCCCGACTAGGCCACGAACCTAGAACATCATGCGTCGTCCAGTTTCTGTGTTCCACAGTCTGGCGACTCCATTGGGGATAGAGAATCGGCCCCGAAATATTGTCTTGTAATGTTTGGATTTATGTTCTAATTGACCGTGTCTATAGTGGATAAGATTGGGGTTTAATCAAAGGCATTTTGAGGCTAGGTAATGGTTTGGTGTCTTCCTTCATTCACTACCTTTCTAGAAGGAAAAGCTGTGAAGGCACTATATGGCCATCTACTCGTAGCCTATTGGGATGGACTAATTTGGAGGACTCGTTGTTTATTCCTGTTACCAAGCGATAAGAGCCTAAGAGGCTAGGGTACTTAAGAGAGCCTCGCTCCACCCTCCCTCTGGGGAATCTACAACGGGAAATCCATTTGACAGTCAGTCACACGCCATAGCTCATTGGCACGTACCTTAGTGTATAAAAAAGGGTGCGCTCACTTGGTCGCTCGAACCCTTGATTGGGGAGACCTAGTTGTGGGCCACCCTTCGCCGGTGAGAGCCTTTGTCTACACTCTTGCGAACCCACCCATAGACCGGGTTTGTATGGTTAAAGTAACAATTATTTCCTTAAATATGTGCTTGTGGACCATCCTCGTTTGGATGCAGTTGGACTATTATCAGAAATGCGGACTTGCTGGGCCATTTAAACTGGGGCAAGTTCGTACCTTATGACCACTAGGCCCAAAGTTTCTGAAATGTTGATGGGCCATTCTGTAGAAATCATTGTTTTATGTTTGCATTATCTTTCCTTTATGCTTGTGTTTGGGAACATCGTCATTTGGATCCATTTGGACCATTTGTCATGGGATATTGGCTTGTTGGGCCATTTAAACTGGGACAAGAACGTATTTTACGACGATTGGGCCAAAGGCTTCTAAGTGATTGATGGGTCACTTTGTGCTTGTGTTCAGAACATTACTATTTGGATTTAGTTGGGCTCCTTGCCATAAGATGTGAACTTTTTGGGCCATTTAAACTGGGACGAGTTCACTCCTATGACAGTTAGCCCAAAAGCTTCTGAAATGATAACGGGCCGATTTGTTTGAAAATTTTAGTTGATTTAGTATGTTATATATATGTTACATGCATCTCATGCACCTCATACATACATATATCATGTTAACACCCTCTATGTCTTAGAAAGGCATCATAGATTCCTGTTGGGTTAGAAAAGAGGGATGACTCACCAAAATACCGAGAATAGACATGAGTGAATCAGATATTGATGTATCCCGTATGGATCAGTTGGAAAACAGTCTCACCAAGATTACTGAACAGTTGCAAGCCTTGACTACTACTGTGGCTGGTATGGCTGTGCCCCGTGCTGGGGGAAATTCTGAGAATGTGAGGCGTGAGGAGCCTCCGAATGGGTTAGGGGATGATATCCCCACTTTTGATGATGATATGGCAGAGTATGCAGCAGGCAGAGTATCTGGGTCTCAGGCAGAGTTACAGAAACTTCGGGATCAGTTGAGTCAGTTACCCGCAGATGAGGGGTAAGAATGAGGATTTGCTGGATTATGACACACTGACTTTCGAGGAACAGTTGCCGGCACAGTTCAAGATGCCTGATATGGCTAAGTTTAACGGGAATGGGGATCCAAGGGTGCATCTCCGACAGTTTGTATCAGTCATGAGTTCAGTTGGCCTGTCTCAGCGCCAAGTGTAGAAGATGTTTGGAATGTCGATCGAGGGAGCTCCCGTGGTGTGGTACCACAGTTTGGAGAAGAAAGTGAAGGAAGAATGGAGGGAGTTGGCTGACACCTTCCTGAAACAGTATGTCACTGACCTAGAGATCGATCTGTCACTCCGCGATCTGGAGAATGTTAAGCAAAAATCGGAGGAGAGTTTTAAGGAGTATGTGGACCGATGGAGAGGTCATTTGTTTAAAATGCAGACTAGGCCCTCGGAGAAGGACCAGATTAAAATGATCATCAAGGGCACCAAGCCCTCCATCTATGGGAAGCTAAGGAGGATGACCTCCATGATTACAGACTTTCGGCAGTTGAGGGAAACTGTCATGGATATTGAGGAAGAAGAAGCCGAGAATAGAAAATTCTATGGTTTGAATAGGAGGCCCATTGGGGGAACATCGGGAACAAAGCCCGTTTCTGTTGAGATTGCCGCTATCCGGAACCGGAGATTTTCCAACTTGGGAAGATCCATGTCAAAGATGCTAGAGAAATTGAAGAGGCAAGGGCTCTTAAAACCCTTGGAAGCCAAACCATTACCCAATCCCCCACCATCACATTATAACCTAAGCCTTTACTGTCACTTTCACTAACAAAAGGGCCATGACACCGACAATTGCGTCTGACTCCGCCATGAAATCCAAGACCTGATAGACTCCAAGAAAATACCTGACCTAGAAACAGAACAGCCTGACACACACAGAAACCCCTTATCAAACTACCGTGCCGTACCACCACCAACCTATATGATCAATTTTGGCCTCCCAGAAGACCTTGTCCTAAAATCCTTTCACCCACAAGCCTTTTGCTTGGGAATATGGGATAGTACTAGTGAAGATGAGACTGAGCAGGGGAAAAACTTTTGGCTTGATTTCTCTAGCAGTGATAAGGAAGAAGTGAGGGGAATGACGCGCAGTGGTCGTTTCTACAATGATATGGCAGAAAAGGGTAAGGAAGTTTTGACAGATGGTAGAGAAGTGGTTGAGACTGTAGAAAATACAGAGGGAGATATAGTGCTGAGGCAATTGAGGAAGACTAGAGCACAAGTGAGTATATAGGAACTGTTATGTGCATCTCGGGAGCATAGGCAGGCCATGGTTGAGGCCTTAAGCAAGATTGTGGTACCAGAAGACACCAACCCTGCAATGTTTGTTGGGTCAGTTCAGAAAGAAGTTTTGCATATATCATTTTCTGAGGATGAACTCCCGATGGAAGGAAGAAATCATAATAGGCCTCTATTTATCTGGGTCGAGGTAAGGGGAAAAAGAACTTCATGTGTGATGGTGGATGACGGTTCGTCCATCAATGTGTGCCCGCTGAAAATTCTGGCAAGATTGGGTATGAAAGCAACAGACTTGGACCCCTCCAGCATGACTATTAAGGCTTATGATGATAGCAAAAGGGGAGTTGAGGGTACTTTTGTGGCTATGGTCAAGGAAGGCCCGATTGAAGATGAGGTTGAGTTCACGGTACTGGACATCCCGGCTACTTTTGCCTTATTGTTGGGAAGGCCTTGGTTTCACAAACTTGGGGGTGTGCCTTCCACTTTGCATCAAATGATCAAGTTCCCGTATGAGGGGGAAGTTGTTACTATCCGGGCTGAGATAGATAATGTCATGGCCGCCTTGGAGATACAACCTTTCATGAGGTTTCAGGTGTCAGCTACTTTTGAGGAGTGGGTGGATCCTAGGGTGGCTAGGATTATGAAAAAAAATGAAGTTTGAGCCGGGTGAAGGTTCAAAATTACCAGATTTCAAAGGAAAGACTACTCGGAAGGGTTTGGGGTACAAGTCTGATGAAGAAAAGCTGAAGGTCAAGAAAAAAGGGTCTAAAACTGATGGAATGTTTTGTGAAAGCTTTAGGATTCAATGGGAGCCTGAGCCTGTGGAAGTTAATGGAATTGTGGTACTTGGTTTTGAGATCTTCCAGGATATGTTGGGTAAGAAGCCGATAGTTGAAGAAATTATGAAGAAATAAGAAGAGAATTAGGAAGAAGAATTGATGAAGTTGGAGAGCCTGACTCTGGGAGAGGACAAAAAGCCTGAGGAAAACCTGGTTTCAGAGGAATAAGTGTCTATAGATGATGAAGACATTTACCTTCTTGATTTGTTTGAATGTACTTCCGCATTATCCAATAATAAAGACATTTCTTTTGCTTACTTGCCTGAGTCATTTCCATTTACTCAGCACGAATCAAGCATATTTGATATCAGTTCGGCCAGAACTACTGCATTTAACTTGGGTACACTTGAGAACCCCACGGAAATTCTGATTGCAAGTGAAGTTACCTCCGAAGAAAGTGAGAAATTAGAAGAGGTATCGGTCATATATGCCAAAGTGTTTGCTTGGTCCTATGAGGACATGCCTGGGGTAGACAGAAACATTACCCAGCACACAATACCAACTTATCCGAATATGAGGCCAGTAAAATAGAAACTCTGACGGATGAGACCAGAATGGGCTGAGAAATTCAGAGTGGAAGTTAAGAAACAGATAGATGTGGGGTTCCTGGAAGTAGTAAAGTATCCTGAGTGGTTGGCTAATATAGTGCCGGTTCCAAAGAAAGACGGGAAGGTCAGAATGTGTGTAGACTACAGAGATCTCAACAAGGCTTGTCCTAAATATGATTTTCCTCTGCCACATATAGATGTTCTGGTTGATAGTGCGGCTTTATCCGCTATGTATTCATTTGCAGATGGGTTTTCAGGTTACAATCAGATTCTCATGGCTGAGGAAGACAAACACAAGACTGCATTTGTTATTGAGTGGGGTACTTATTGTTACAAGGTAATGCCGTTTGGGCTTAAGAATGCAGGAGCTACTTATCAGCGGATGGCCACTACACTTTTCCACGACTTGATGCACAAAGAGATTGAGGTGTATGTGGATGACATGATGGTGAAATTAGAGACAAGGGTTGGGCATATTGAAGCACTGGAAAGGTTCCTGCAGAGGGTTGACAGATATAACCTGCGGCTAAATCCCAAGAAATGTGTGTTTGGGGTGTGTACATGCCAAATTTGGACCCGAGGGTAAAATTGGCTTTTCACGTCAAAATTCAATACCAAAAGCCCACAAATATTGGCCCTTAAAAATGATATTGGAAAACCCAGCCCAAAAGACTTTATTCCACCGATACATAACACTACAAATGAAAAACCAAATAAGTAGACAGCATAAAACATGGTTGTTACTAACTATTTTTACTTTTTCTAAACACAAATACGTGCAACGCCGAAAGTTGGATCTAAGACACGTTGTGGGTTCCATAGCCAGATATATCAGCACATTGTAGACCCATTGCCAGCTTTTATCACAGCTACAAAATAATCACTTTTCAGATCTATAAAAGGGAAGATAACTCAGGCTTCAAAGGAGGCTTGACATCATTCTTACAAACTTCTATTCTCTGACACAAGTTCTGAGAATTTCTTTCCTTTGTCACCGCCCTCACGGCTATCAAAAGAAAGTAAGGTAATAATAAGCCTTATTTCCGCATATTACATAATGGCAGCTCATTTCACTATACTAACTTGAGCGTCGGAGTGTACCCGGCACCCACCATACCGGTGGTAGTCTACTCCCGTTCACTCTATCTTTGTTTTGCAGAATCGTTAATGCCCCCAACCTACAAATTCTGATTGTGGATCTCGGGCGAAATTCAGCATCCACAATTTGGTGCCCACCGTGGGGCCTTGGCGATTTATAGCAAACAAAAGATTTCACGGTCTATAATTCTGACTGACATTCATGGCTTCAAGCAGCGAGCTGACACCAGATCCAACTTCAGCCCAAATATCTATGCTACAAGAACGGTTACGAACTTTGGAGGAGGAGAATTTGACCATGCGAAGCTCCAATACAAACCTTCGAAAGCAGTTAGAGTTAATCTCTTCCACCTCTCAACAACGTGATTCTCCGGGCAATGCCAACAATGATATAATTCCATCCAATCTTTTGGAAACATTCAATGATATGGCAAATGATGTTCCTTCTCCTGGTGACCACCCAAGAAATCATACAGTTCCGCCAATTTCCCCAGCCGACCAGGCTCAGCAAGTCGCCTCCAACATGCGCAAAGAAATGTTAGAGTTCAAAGAATCGATATTGTCCAGTCTACCAGGCGTCAAACTGCCGATAAGAAAAAGTAGAGCTGGGACAATTTCTGACACACCATTTTTTGAGACCATCACATCTGTAGAATTGCCAAGGAAATTCAGCCCTCCAGATATGAAAATGTATGATGGGTCTACTGACCCAGACGACCACATCATCCATTACAAATATAAGATGATGTCAACAGGCCTGACCCCTCGACAATGGGAGGCCGGAATGTGCAGAGGATTTGGGGAGACATTGGCGGGTCCAGCCCTAACTTGGTTCATCAATCTCCCGTATAGGTCCATTGGGTCATACCAACATCTGGCAGACAAGTTTGTAGAGCATTTTGTGAGTTCTTGCAAGATTGAAAAGACTTCAGACGACCTTTGTGCCATCCAGCAAAGGAAAGGTGAATCTTTACGAAGCTACGTAGCTCGCTTCAATAAAGAAAGGATAACGATCCCGGACCTCCATCAACCTACTGCAGTAGAAGCATTCAGAAATGGTTTGCTTCTAGAAAGCGGACTTTACAAGAAACTCACTAAATTCCGATGCTACACGATGGATCAAGCCATGGCTCGAGCCCAAATTGAAATAAGGTGGGAAGAAGACAAGAGAAACAAGAGAAAAGAGAATTTTTCTGGTTTGCAAAACAATAACACTCAAGATACTACTAAACGGCGCAAAGAATTTCTCAATAAAGCACCTCGGCCAACAGACAGGAAGGATCTTCCGAAAATGAATCAACATTTCAACCGGGACTTCAAGCGCCAACCGTTAACTTTCAGGGGACAAGAAAAATCTGCAAACAGGGAGAGACTCCCAGACTACAATTTTACTGTTTCCCCGGGAGAACTGGTTTCGGTACTCAAGAAGATGGGAAGCGAAGTAAGGTGGCCCCCACGCTCCAGAGATTATTCGGTCAAAAAAGATACCAGCAAATGGTGTGAATTTCACCGAGATTATGGCCATACGACAGTAGATTGTGTGGCTTTAAGATTGGAAGTATTGGAATTGTTGAATAAAGGGCACTTGAAGGAATTGCTCACAGATAAGGGCAATGCTACAATGGCCAGGAGAAATGACAAAGAAGATGGCCTCATACCACCACCACCAATCAACAGTACTGTAAGTTTTATTTCTGGTGGTTCTGAAGTTAGTGGTGTTTCATATTCCGCAGCGAAACGACATGCCAGAATTGCCACAATGGGTCTTTTCCATTCGACTATATCAATAGAGGAGATTTTTACAAACCTTACAATTGAATTCTCAGACGACACCAATTCCAGCCGAATGAACCCGCATCACGATGCGCTGGTAATCTCATTACAAATTGCAAATTTTATGGTCAAAAGAATCTTGGTCGACACAGGTTCGTCAGCAAATATCATCTTCAGGGCAGCCCTTTCCGACATGGGAACCGAGATAGAAAAGATCAACAGGAAGTCAACTATTCTTATTGGGTTCAGCGGCGAACAGAAATTCACCATTGGAGAAATACTCTTCCAGTCTATGCAGGAGGAATCAATAAGTTGACTTCATTTTTGTTCCTCGATTGTCCCTCAGCCTACAACTTGATCGTTGGCCGACCTTGGATCCATGAGATGAGGGCAGTCTCGTCAACTTATCATCAAGTGCTCAAATTTCCCACAAGATGGGGAATTCAGGAGATTGTAGGAGACCGACACGCTTCAAGAAGTTGTTACCAGACTACTTTAAAGGCGAAATCTCAGTCGGCATAGCAATTAATGAAGGGATCCGATGTTACACCACCAGATCAGCCAGGCGTAGAGGACCTAGACGAAGTCTCAATACACCCAGAATATGCAGATCACAAAGTACCAATTGGAGTTAATCTGGATCCCAAGCTACGAACTGACCTAATTGATTTCTTGATGAAGCGACATGATTGTTTCACCTGGTCACACGAAGATATGACCGGGATTGACCCAGAGTTAATCACCCATGAGCTCCATGTAGATCCAAACTACCCTCCTGTCAGACAGAAAAGAAGAAAGTTTGCCCAGAGAGAAATCAGATCATCAATGAAGAAGTCCAAAAATTATTACAAAATGGAGCCATCAAGGAGGTTCAATTCCCAGAATGGTTAGCTAATGTGGTGATAGTACGAAAGAAGAACGGGAAATGGAGAGTTTGCATCGACTTCACAGATTTGAACAAAGCGTGCCCCAAAGATTCCTTCCCATTACCTCATATTGATTCCTTGGTTGATGCTACAGCAGGCCATGAGTTACTAAGTTTCATGGATGCCTATTCAGGCTACAATCAAATCCTCATGCATCCGAACGACCAGGAGAAAACTGCATTCATCACCAACAGAGGCATATATTGTTATAAAGTGATGCCATTCGGACTCAAAAATGCTGGAGCAACTTATCAACGAATGGTGAACAAAATGTTTTCTCAACAGATAGGGAAGACCATGGAGGTTTATATAGATGACATGCTGGTAAAGTCAATAGAAGCCGAACAACATCTCACACATTTGGAGCAGGCATTCGACACAATGAGGAAGTACGGTATGAAATTGAATCCAACAAAATGTGCTTTTGGAGTCGCTTCAGGGAAATTTCTTGGATACATGGTCACGCGACGAGGAATAGAAGCCAATCCAACTCAGATCAGATCTATTCTTGACATTCCTTCTCCTTCCACTCCGAAAGATGTCATGCGACTTGCCGGGAGAATAGCCGCACTTAATAGATTCATTTCCAAGTCGACCGATAAAAGTTTTCTATTCTTCTCAGCCTTGAAGAAGGCAAAACATTTCGAGTGGACTCCAGCCTGCGAAAAGGCGTTGACAGAACTCAAACGATACTTGTCTTCTCCACCATTGTTATCTAAGCCACTCGACAATGAAATACTTTTTCTCTACTTAAGAGTCTCAGAACAAGCAGTAAGTGCAGTCCTGATCCGAGAAGAAAACGGAACTCAACTCCCAGTCTACTATGTGAGTAAAGCATTGTTAGATGCAGAATCACGCTACCCTCATATGGAAAAATTGGTACTGGCGTTGGTAACTGCAGCAAGGAAGCTACGACCATATTTTCAGGGGCACCCAATCACTGTCTATACATCGTATCCAATGAGGAGCATTCTTCATAAACCCGAGCTTTCAGGAAGACTGACCAATTGGGTTGTGGAACTAGGAGAACACGACATCACGTACTTACCACGCACCGCGATCAAGTCACAAGCACTCGCAGATTTTGTTGCTGATGTTAGACATTATGTCCCATAGCGTCACTGTTTGTAAATGATATTGTATTATTGTACAAAATTAACTATGTGATAATGAAATTGCCTTTTGCCGTTTTGTAATGTTATTTACTTTGATATATAAATGGCGAAAGTCCATATGATTAGTACCGGATTGAGATGATATGAGACAGTATCAATCCATAAAGGTTTAATCATTAAATATCCCTAGTCGTAGTATTATCGAGATCGGACATCGATAATGCGGAATAGACTAGTATTGCGCTTGTGCACGTTGTGAGGGCACAACGGCATAGTTCTCATATATTTAAGTATTGGATACTTATGCAAGTGCGATAGGAGGTTGTGTTTTACCGATGGTACGGAAAACAGCTTCGCTCTGGATAGACCCCGCGGAATCCCATTGGTAGTATGTCTGCGTGTCTATGGGAGGCCGCTTCAGGGTAGGTGTATATGGTCTTAACCTGAGACTTACATCGCTAGTACTTGCGACAATCGGTAAACTTTGGTTTTGGTGGTTGGGGACCTTAACCGGTTCTGTGTACACCTCTTCTGGGTTTATCGAGAATCATAGTGTACTGGATGTGATGTCAAGATGGAAGTATCGCTTCAGACATATGGAGGTGATGATCACGCAGGGCACATAACTAGTACTCTATAAAAGGTTGCAACCGTCGGGACAATATGACCAGGTCAGGATTGTCCGATTTAAAGAGACTGGTTGCTTGATGTCCGATATATGTTTCGTACGGGGCAGACACATCTCCAGCCCCAGGCCTAGCATGTGATCATCCGATACTGGATCGATGTACGCAATACTACGGTATACTATGCTTGATACAGATCTTATATTCCTATAAGAATATTTCTGGAGAATTGGGTAGGCATGGCGCTTTGCTAGAAGCCAACCTTGTCTTGTAAATCGGTAAAGACGTAGTACGAGGTACGTACGTGTTCGGATTATCCGACGACCGTATTTACTGCCAAAATATCCGGAGATCTCTTGGGTTGCTTCCTGAAGATTCACCTGTGATATTTGATTCGGACTTAATTAATCTTGGATTAATTGCGGAGAAACTTTATCTTGGATAAAGTGCCTAATTTAGAGAGAGAACGATTAATTTGGAATTAATCGATAAAATTATTGTATTCGATATAATAATCGAAATTCGATTTCGACTCGAAATTAAAATTAGATTTTAATTCGGGCATACGAGTTAATTTAGAATTAATTCGTTAGCGACGTAAATAATAATTTCGCCAGGCGCAATTATTTATTTAAATTCGGTTTAATTAACGTCGCGACGTAAGCTCGGTATTTCGGAAATATCGAACCCGAACGCGTGAGTGGACGTGGGCCCACTTTCATTGGGAAACGTGTGGGGCCCACATGACACTTGTCATTATATGCATTATTTGATAGATAAGGCATTGCATGGTGATAGTGTGCATAACACTCAAAGGCATTGCATGGTGATAGTGTGCATTACACTCAAATGTTTTGCATGGAGTTTGAGTGTTTGACACTCTAAGCCATTGCATGGTTTGTGTCATAGATTTATTATTAATTTAATAAATTATGGCATAAATATAAATTGATTTTTGGTAAAACAAAATCAATTACACAAAACTCTTTCTCTCTCAAATTTCTTACAATTGCCGTGAATCACCATTGACAAGGGCAAGGAAGATTTGATCTTCTATTCTCCATTTTTGCTAGCACAAGCAAGGGATCAAAAGAGGTGATAGGGAAACCATCAAAGAGCTTGGAATACAAAAGCTTGGAGCTTCAAGTCTTCTTCCTCCTCTTGGCCGAATCTTCCAACACTTGGAGCTTCCACCATTTGATCATCTTCTTCATCACATAGCTTTGTAAGTATGATTCCGCCATGCTTCAAGTCTTTTATATATATTCAAATATAGTATTTCATATGCTTAATCTTTGTTTGGGACATATTATAGAAACCAACAATGGTATCATTGAGCTAGGTTTAAGCATGAAATACTTTAGGTTAAAATTTGGGTAAAATTGATTGAAGCATGTTCTTGTGAAATTTGATGAATGAGTATGCTTATATGTATGTTAAATGACATTATATGAAATCAATTTTATGAAAAATGCATTGGATGATTTTTCCCCAAAAATTGACCTTGGCCGAATGGTATGTTACATTTGATGTATTGGAATTTTTTGTGTTTAAGATCATTGGATGACTTAGAACATATACGGGACGTAGATTAGTAATTCAATCGGATTGAAAAACAAATCGACACAAAAAACTTACCTTGGCCGAATCTACAAGGACATGAAATGGAGTTGATTTTTTGATAAAATTAATGTTGGACATTTATTTTGCAAAATACATGATTAATAAATTAAATGGGTATTTTTGAAATATTTAGTTTAATGTATTAATCTTGGTATTACACTTTAATTAATTGGACTTTAATGTTTGGAATATTAAAATTTAATTAATGGGCTTAATTGGTGCATTGGGCTTTTAATATTGTATTTGGGCATAATGGGCTTGGTTGGACCAAGTAGATTTGGGCCAAAAGGATTGGATCCAATTTGGGCCTAAATCACTCCATTAAGTCCAAATATAATATAATGGGCTTTAATAATTTAATTGGGCCTTATGGGCTTAAAATTGGTTTTATGGCTTTTAAGGGTGATTCCTTATTTGGGCTTGGTAATTGGGTTTGACCCACATTGACCAAAGCCCAAGCCTTAATAAATCAATTGAAAGCCCATTTGACTTGAATTAAATTAAACATTGGATGTTAGTTGGGCTTTGAGACCCAATAGAATTAGATTTAGAATCTAAGTCTTTAAAGCACATTAAAAGTGTAAACATTTAATTTGGAATTAAATAATTGAATTAGTATTGAATACGAATTAAATCAGATTTAATTAGTAGTTCGATATAATTCGCGAATTCGTACCTTATGTACTTATTCTCAATCGAGTAGGACTCGCGCAAAATCAAACCGTTGTTTGAACATTGGATGATCACTTAAACAAAGACTAATTAATTGGATTAGATTGGTTGTAGAAGCATGTCTTGTTTGAATATATATGTATGTGATGAATGAATAGTGTATATCGGATGGATATTAGAAGGGAAAGGGTAATTTTAGAAATTATTGTAAATTTGGAATTTATAAATTGGACCTGCGTGTCCAGCCTTATCTCTTTATCTCTTTGTTTTCTCTTCTCACCTAATTCCCCTCAATGTAAATGAGGTTTCTCTTATTGTATTATGTAATTGGGTAGTAGTAGAATAGTGCTAGCGGGGAGAGGAAAGGGAGTGATTTGTTCTAGGAACAAGTTGTTTATATATCCATCCGCATATCACTATTAATTTACTTTACGCGCTTTATGATGTTTTAGAAGCATGCTTAAGGGTGTATGATGATGAGACCTAACAAAGATAAATAAATTGGTTGCCAATTACGCGAAAATCCCTCAATTTATATTAAGCGAATATCCTTCCATTGAATGGTTCTTGTTCAAGATCCGAAGTTGGCATTGGTTTGTTTTTGACCAAAGTCAAGGCCTTTGTCAATCAAGGATGTACTTGAATCATGAGAGTTTTGTTGCATATCGGTGTCTTGTCCAAATCGTGATTTTTATTGGCCAAAGTCAAGGTCACTTTTTGTCCAATGACATTGATTACGAAACTTTCCTCGTCAATGGGTCCCGCTTAACTGGAATCATTAGGTTTGTTTTTGGCCAAAGCCAAGGCCTAGATGATTCGGAGGATAGGGTTAGGAAAATGTATTGGATACATTGACATTATACATATGTTTCGGACTTGGATGTCCACCTAACCGGATCTAGGAATTGGATGAGATCCAATTGATCATGGAGATCTACCTAAGTTAAATAGCATACAATTTTTATTGGCCAAAGTTAAGGTTGTGTGTTATTTAATGGGATCCTAGCCCACTAGGAAATTCGATTTCCCGAGTCCTCTACAGAGGGTTAGAGACTTGAAGAAAATAGTGGGAGGCTATTATTGAATTTGCAATTTCGTTCAGATAATTAGCCTTACTCGTCTTTCAAAATTATTTCGTCAATATTTTAATAATTAGTTGGACTAATATATTGTTATTTTACTTGTAACAGTTTGACTGTACCCATAACATCGTTGACTTTATAGTTGGACTATAGTTGTCAAGATGACTGGCAAAGGTAATATCCGCGACATAATCATGGGCGATAATGTCTTCAAAGGGACAAACTTTGCCGACTGGGAAATGAACCTCAAGATAGTGCTTGGGGCTGAGAGGGTACTGTATACTATTCAGAGGCCTCTCCCGCCTAAACCCACTGAGCCACTGGAGCTAGAGTTATGGAAGACTCATAGTGACGATTGTGACCAAGCTCAGTCAGTTATGCTAGCTGCAATGACCCAGCATTTCAGACGCCAAAACATGGACTTGGATCCCTATAACATGATGGCAAGATTGCGTGATCTTCACCGCACTAACAAGCGGATGAAGAGGTACGAGCTAGTAAGGAAACTCTTCCGCTCCCGGATGACAGACGGCGCATCAGTTGAGGCCCACGGGACTCAAATGATCGCTGACATAGATGAGTTAGCCAATATGGGCATTGTCTTGGAGGCAGAGCTGAAGATTGATATGATATTACAATCGCTGCCCGATACTTGGAAACAAATCATCGTCAACTATAAGTTGATGGATACTGACGACACTCTCGGAGAGTTGTTGTCCGTGTTGAAGGAGTCCGAAAGGGAACTCCTAAAGGGGAGCAAACGCGAGGCGCATTTTGCATCGACCTCTCATGCGCCAAGGGCTGGGCCCAAGGCAATTGGAGGTGCGAGGAAGAAGAATTTCAAGAAGAAGGGCAAAGGCAAGTTGACAGTGGCTTCTAGGAAGCCAAAGACAAATCTCGCGACATCTGCCTCAACTGCGGCAAGAGGGGTCACTGGAAACGTGACTGCCGAATGAGCAATGGGCATAGGGAGGATATCAAGGCTAGCAAGGCTATCGCCTCTGGTATGTTTGTCATTGAGATAAATATTAATACTTTGAAGGAGTATTAAATCAAGTCCCAAGATCAACAAATCATGCATGAAAAATCACATATGAACACATCAAAGGAGGTGGCGGAATCAACTCACATTGAATTTCGGTTTTGATGTTTGAAGAACAAGATGCGTTTTTGAGCTCCCTCCAAGCTCGGCAATGGCTTCCAAATGCAGTGGGCTGTGCGGTTTGGACTGGTTTGGTGCTCACCATTTTCGGCCATTGAAGACCACCATTGAAGCTCCAAGCTTCAAGCTTCCATGCTCACAAACTCACTTCCCTATCACCTTTGTATCACTCCTAGAGTGTGCTAGCACCATCATCTTCCATTTTGCTTCTCAAATGCTCGGTCAAACCAGAACAAAAATGAAGAAGAATCGGCAGTGATGCCGTGAAGAAGAGAGGAAGAAAAGGAGAGGGAGAGGAGAGAAAAATCGTGTACTGCTGCATGTGAGAGAGAGAAGAAAAGGTTTTTAATATATTTCCTTTTTTATTCATTTACCAAGTAAATTAAAATAAAACATATATATCTTACCTTTTAATTCAAAAGTCAAAAGTTAAAACAATAAAGCTTTTCATCATTTCAACTTTTAACTTTAAGTCACATCACATCTATTCACTTAATAAAGTGACATATTGTCAAGTCAC